>KZ308913.1:222794-281015 GCA_000376725.2 Ladona fulva | reverse complement strand
ATATTATATTTATTTTATATTTAATTTTATATTTATATATTATTTTATATTCGACTTTTTCTTTTATTTCACAATATTTCGATATTAAGATTTATAACGTAAATAACCATAGTGTAGAGGATCACTGTCTAAGGGAGGTTTAGCGAGGGTATTCTTAAGTTTTGCGCAAATTCTAGGCAAAGTAAGGAGCTTTTTCTCTCATTTTATAGTTATTGGTGAAGAATATTTGCCAATATCAATTATTTTCCACATTGCATCTCTAGGTCTTGCACGTAAATGCAACAAGGCCTCCTATAATGATAGTAATAATTTAATTTAGCCACTCTTTGTTGAAATTTCGTACTAGTAATCTTCATTAAACACTATATTTAATGCGAGAATTTTTAATTGAACAGCATTTCAAACCTCGAGTATGTTTCTCTGACCAATACGTATTTCGAGGTTAAATTTAAGTTTGCACCTCGGAAAGATAAAACTCTTCGTAAGTCTGGAAACAAATTTAAAGATTATTCATGGTGAAAAAAAATTGGAACAAAATATTCCGGTTTCTACAGGAAAAGTTTTATTCAAACTGACGACTAGTTTCAACACATAAGCGTCATTTTCAAGTGTCAATTTTAAAGATATATTGGGTTTCAAAGTCTCTGATCAATTACAGTTACTGAAGAAAGATGTTTAACCAGGCTTGAGCTATGGATAAAAGAACTATGGCGATAAATTTCAAACACACATTTCGTAGAATTCTCTTGCGACAAAACTCCGACACGACAAAAACACAATTAATAAGGGATAATAAACTTATACTCGTCTCTTTTCCAATTACGTACTCTTAGGAAAGAGTACGTAATAGGCAAAAATTTAATTTGAGCGGCTGCAAGAAAGAAAAGCATTACGGCGGCAAAATGCAACGTGGGCAAGCCAAGCATTGACCTGACAAAAAGATGAGTTTCAGAGAGAAAATAGAAGATTCCAATTTCGGTCAGGAAAGCACATCCACCTCCTACGAAATCTCCCCATCAAAAATGATAGAACGTTGCTAAGTGTACGATGTTATTATTAATTATATTATTAATCAATCACATTATTAATACGAAATCTATTATGAAACTACACAACGTAATGGTTAGAGTATTTCAGCAGACACATTCTGTGCCGTTAAAAGAACAATCCGTAAAATTGATTTCACCCCGATAGGAAAACCTTGAAGAGATGTGACCTTTGCACATGACATTTGCAACTTTAAATGCTTACTTGAATTTAAATTAAAACATAGCGATAACAAAAAAATCAATTAAGATATAAATGTTAACTGCAATAACAAAATATTTGAAAGCCACTCTGAGGGTTGGTAGTCATATGTCTACCAATCATTGGTATCAGACGCCCATTAGCTATCGGATCAGGACATGAGCTTCGAATTCAATAGAAGATGTATAGAAAAACTTATTTTGAAGTTTTATTGCTTTTTGTAGAGATATTTTTGCTGAGGAGTTCACCTGTCGACATCACCAATCGAATTCGAGAGACCGAAAACTCCAGTCTTTTGGTAAAATCCGGATTATTTTTCGCATCCCAAAAGCAACTTGTCATTTTTTAATGTTTCTCGTCAAATGGGAATGAAATTTAAAAAAAAACAAAGAAACTATGCTGTGCCAAAACTCTGGACCATCTGATAGACATCCCAAACTTAAATAATCATTCTTTACGTCGTTGTGGGAAGACTTTTCTACTAAAGAAAGGTTAGAAATTGCGGCCCTTTTTGTCGTTCCTACTAACGTTCTTCAGTGGTAGTGTAAGAAATTAACGTGTTCAAATTTCCTTCTGTGGTCATGCGTTAAACTCAGCTCTCTTCGACAGAAGTAAATAATAACAGTGGAAACGTTCGATTGCCAGCGAAAAGTCGTTATTGGAGAAAACGGAATAACGAACTCGAGGGTCATCAATAGGAAAAGGAAATAAAGAGACGAGTAATGGAGTGGATTGGGAATTAGAGAGGACTGATTGGAAGTGGAAGAGAGGGAATTCAGTTATAGGCGAACGGAGAAAAATGCAGACGTACGTACAGTTCGAAGAAATCAATTGAATCCTTAGATTTGAGAGCGTTCCTTAATCATTTACCTTAATCAAACGTCCGGCTGGACGACAGCTCGATTGTCCGACAGCTCGGTTGAACAATTGCTAGACTGACCTACTGCTCCGTTGAATAACTGCTAGATTGACCGACAGTTCGGCTTATCGACAGCTCGATTGGCCTACGGTTCGTTTGATCGACAGCTCATTTGGTCGACAACTCGATTGGTCGACAGCTCTATAGGCCGCCGCTCGTTTGACTGACTTCGATTCACCGACAGATCGTTTGATCGACATCACTGTTGGAGTACATTCTTAATACGCTAGTGTTATTGCGTTGTCGCAAATACTTCTGTGAAAGAATATAATTATAGTTTTTAATATGAAATAGAAGTTATTTAATCAGTAAAATCGTTAGTTTGAAAAGGCAGTCACTCGAGGTAGACCTCTTCATGCATAATCTACTAGTATTAAATCCACTATTCTACTGGCATACAATTCCATACATTCAGTAGTCGCGCTTCTCCTGTAATTAACCTATGCAATCAAGAGCATTGCAACTGTTATCAAATAAATTTTTTTATAATTTTTACTGTTTTTAGATGCCGTTTTCAAACTTTCAACCCTCTAATGTAGGAATTACCAACCTGGGGTACCCCCTGAAGTAGGCGATGTTTGTCCAGGAGGTTAGGTGAAAAGTAGAAAAGTATTAGAAATATTAATAATAGAAAATTTTAAAAGTGCTTCGACTGCCAACCTCATTTCGCATGTAAGCCCCCACCGGGAATCAAACTCGGTACCGTATCCGGAGACCCGAAAAGTATTAAAATAGTTATAATAAGTCATTAAAGTATTTGAGAAGTTTCTGTTTCAGGAACATTTCAATCTTTCCATGTCGGTACTCCAGCAAAATTGACCGTGCCATTCCTCGCTGGTATTAAAAATAAATTTAAAAGCATTTTTCCTTTTATGGAAAATGGGGGGTATGGAATAGCTCACTTAAAAGCCAATGGGGGTACTGGAAAAAAAGACTTGGAACCCCTGTTCTAATGTTTTCATTTCTAACAAGACCTAGTAACGTAAGCTGGCCTACCTCCAATATTCCACTTCCACTGAAAGTAGTTTCCGAGTCATATTCTTGCTCATTACGCGCAATAGACCCACACGGCGAATTTGTTTCAGTAATATTTGAAAAAATATTTTTTGTTGTGCCTAAACAATGAAGGTATTACTTTTATCGTTGATTTCCGAAGATAAATTTCTACCTAAAGATGGCGACAAGGAAAAGGGTGAAAGATAAATTTGCACATAAATGTGTGCGGTTAGGAATATTCCCAAGGAGAAATAAACATGAAGAAAGTCTAACAGGACCGGGACTCAAACCAGGATCTCCTACTTACAGGGCAACTGCTCTAGCCAATGAAGTTATAGTGATAGAACAGAAACATTTCTGTTTTCTGAACATATTGAACCAGAACCAAAATGTTCTGGCAAGATAAGTTAATTGGCTAGATGAGTCACCCGGAAAGTGGAAGGGTTCGAGTCCCAGACCTGGCAGACTTTTTTCTTGTTCGGTTCTCTTTGGGAATAAAGATGGCGAGTTTATTGAACCAACAGAGAACCCTCCTATTGCAGATCTGAAATCTTATTAAGATCTGAAATCTAAAGTATCTCAAGTACACGTTTGGTAAAATTGAAGGTAAGCTGCGGTTTCAGGGGCAGTCGCCCGATCGACCTGTAATAAAGTAATTCATCCACGAATAAATGGATAAGTTGGCAATGATTTCGAAAAAAGCATTCGAATAACAAGCGGCATACAAAAGAGTGATTGAGCGGTCCGAATTCGAAAGAGCCGCCGCCAACGGAAAGTGAAAAGGCTTTCGTCGAATGGGGCTCACAAAAGCAGCCGAGGGAATGGAAAAAATCCCATTCAACGCAACCCCTTTCAATTTCCCTCTTTGAAAAGAGGCAAAAAATGCCCTCGAAGAAATCAACCATCCGCATATCATTTATATATGTGCCCCTGTTTACATACACTGCGGCCGATTGCCACGTGCTTGGAAGGGAAGAACCCTCCGTTCGAAAAGGGTTGGTTATTAGGAGCTGAAAGGGGTGCATCCCCTGTTTACAACGCGGAGCAGGGTTTCTAGGGCAGTAAGCACCTACCTACAACACGCGTGATTCGGCGAGGTTGCTTTCACTAGTTTCGATTACACGAGGTATCGATTGACAGAAACAATCTACCGCCATTTTACAGGTCAACTGCTAATTACACTGGTACGAAACATGTTGATAACGACGAAACTTAATCATTACAGATATACAATAAGCTACTCATGTATACTTACAAAGTTACGTAATGTTAACATTGCATTAACCGCAATGTTAAAAAAAGACGTAAAAGCGCAGTAAATGGTAAAATACATCTTAAAAAGAAGTATAAAAGAAGGACTTAGGACAAAAATTACAACATTAGATGATTTTCTTTCTCATGGTGATTGTTTCCAATCCATTAGGCCATTGCTTCTAATTTAATTTGGTAAGAAGTTTTTTACTCATGTGCATATAATGACATCATCTGACATTAGCCCGAAGCCGCTAAATTTCAAAATATGTAATTGCAATTGCAGCTAGTGGATTTACAGATAATCTGAAGAATAAAAGTAGATGGCACTGTCTTTTTGTGGTTTGGTTTCGCTCTTCTGAAGTATTCTAAGCATATAAGGTAAACCTCTAACCAATTCCACCAGCTGCGATGGCTTTGCTTAAGAAGTAATTCAAATTGACTGTTAGGTAACTGAATATAATGTTTTGATAAACATTAAATAAAATATGTGTTGGTAGAAAGTTGCATTGCTACGCGGTATTTGCAGTACGAACTTAATGGGAAAATCATCTCTTTCATTGTCGTTAATCCTGATTATATTTTGATATCTATTCATTATTGTTAAGTTTTAAATTTTGACAAAGGTGAATGTTTTAGATCCTTAGTAATCATTACTTACTCGACAGGTTGAACGAGGCTGGAATAAAATAGAGCTTAAACATTAATGTAAAGAAGACCAAAAGGATGATCATTCGTAAGAAGAAACTCAATTAAAAGAAACTCAATTCAAAAAGAAATAGTTAATAAAGTTAAATGCCTGGCATGCTACATCACAAAAAATTTAGATCTAGATGAGGAAATCAAAATGAGATGCGGTTATGCTCGAGCTGCATTCCCAATGTTCAGAGGCTTGCTCTGCGACAAAATATAGCATATGTAGGAACTTCCCTATATTGCAAAATATAGTACATCTACCCAATCTTGACCTAAGGTCTAGAAGCTGCCACTTTCAACAAGAAGCAGTTGGACAGACTGGAGGCCATGGAGATGTGTTGTCACAGAAGGATGCTTAACATATCTTATATATCTAAAAATCAGAGAAATAGATGCTAGAACAAGTCGTTTCAAAAATTCATTTTTTCCGCGAAAGATACGCGAAAGCAATCGATTAGTAAAGTAGAGTTATGGTGCCTGCACCCCCTGCCACACGCCGAAAGGCGACTTGCAGGGTACTTATGTAAATGTAGATGTAGATATTCACAATCTGACCACCAGTCCCCCTATGAATATGAAGCAGAAAGGAAGAGAGTATAAAGCAAATCGCCGAGTATCCTTTCGCACTGACTCGTACGCTGTGAGAATCGCGGCGAAAAAGAAAAGGATGTTTGCCGGCGTTGATGATGAATTCCGTTGCCAAGGGAGCGACTTGAGACCCTCTCAGCTCCCCAACGGTGCTCATCTCCTCACGGTCCTCCTTCGAACCCCGCCGCATTCACTTGCAGTGGCCAATTAATGCAAACCCGACGAGAGGACGCCTAATTCCCCCTATGGCCATTACTTCCACAAACTGCAGCTGCTCCAACATTCGTAATTTTCAAATCCGCTCTTAATGGCCGAGAGACGTTGAATAGAAGAGATTAAATTTAAGCCTCGACATACCAAATGGTGGAAATTATTCGTCGGAATGATACTTCTTCGTGCCACAAAAATTACCGAACGGTCCACAAACTGGCAGTATAACTACTGTTGACTTCTGGGTAATCAAATATTTCCTTGCTGACAAAGGATGAATTTCAGCTCATAACTCTGAATAAGAAAGATTTATGCCTTTTTGGCGCAATATTAAATCTGCCAACTTTCAAAAAGTAGAGCATATTTATTTTCGCGAATTGGAAGAACAGGTGATTAAGATGGACGATCTAAAATTCGCAGAATAAAGCCCGATGGAACGCAGAAGGTCCACAGGCCGCACTCCGCACACATTCGCTCCATTTCCTATCGTTCCCTTCGCTATTCTTTCACTCATTCTTTACTCCGTCCCCCTTTCGAAACAACCTCCCAAAACACCTGCTTCACTTTCACTCCATTATCTGATTAACTTTAATATGTTTAGTTCCTCTTTGCCTTCTACGTATGGGTTATGCCATGAACTGCTTCAGCCCCTCTCTGCTAACAATAAATCTTTATGATTACTCTCGATTGGTGATTCACTATTGGCGACAGCTGTTAGGTCGATAAAACTAGCATCTGTTCTAATAGAATATAGTGCCGTCTCCATCGAAGAGAATAAAATCATCATCTTAAATTTTCCATACAGTATTTCCTCGTCTTGCTGACTGTAGCAAAGAACTTTCCGAAACAGTCCTTTCGACAAATAAAATACTTCCATCTAATCCTTTATTCCGGTAGAAGTCATTTCGATTGAGATTTGATACTTAAACCAGTGTTTTTATATGAATTTAAGACATTACCTCGAAGGCGTATAGGAATCTTCACTTCGTAATGAGAAATCTTAGACGGAGTGGGAGGGAAGTTAAGGTTAATACATTACTCGCCATGTTCATAGTTAAATTTCTCTGGGTATTAATTGCGCAGGAACCTCTCTTGAAGGAAACATTATTTTATTCGTGGCAACATAAATAGTTACAGATGACTTTTCTTTTAAATAGTATGAAGCTGTTAGTGAAGTTATCGGCACAAAGGCTGACAGGATCTTCAACTTCATAAAGAGCTTTGGAGAGGAAATCTTATTCTTTCCTCACTGCGCCAAAATATTATACGATGAAATGTCCACGAATGTATAGTGTCCTGTAAATAATTCCTTCTATCTATTCAGTAAGAAAATACCAAGATGAGTGCCATTATCTATTAGTCAGATCTCAGCAGCTTTCATATTATCTAACGATTGAGACTGAAACAAAAGTACTCGTAAATAAAATATACATTTTTCTCTATCCTATACCAAATAACAAATGCACTAGACACTTCATAATTCATTAAGCTACTTCATGCCCCATTTTTCTAAATAATACTCCAATCATCTAGATGGGATGAAGTATAATTGAAAAAAACTCGTGGAACAGTAATATTATCTACACCAGAAAAGTGATAGAACGTGATAACCCATCGGAGTAGATAAAATTACTATTATAAATAATTTTCGATGATTAACTTAGAACATAACGAAGTTAACGTAATATTAGAATTTCAGAAAAATAATGTTCGTAATAGCCCCTACTACTAGCCTCCCAAGCTACTAGGCTTAGCGGTTGGTGAGTGAAAGGTATAGGAGGTCCATTGCATGGTTGAAAGGCACTAGGAATCGACCTGAGACGACTAGGATGTAAACAAATCCGTTTACATCTCTCTACGGACGGCGTGGGGTTGGGACACCTCAGGTAAACTGGTCAGGAGGGAAGAAGGGGCAGCAAATGATGCGTGTGAACCTTCTCCCACAACAGAGGCAGGTAGTAAAACATCCCCACCGAACGTTTCGTAGAATAGATAGTTGTCTTACAAATCCACCGCAGTCTGCAAGAAAACGTTGCCATACTATGAAGAAAGATTCGATTTTAGATATGATATACTATTCAATTTACAAAAACACGAAAAAGAAAAAGTCACGCAACCATTCTATGTCATCGTTTCAACAGTATCTCATGAGCTATTAATGGCTAAAATAAAATAACGTAAAATTATGGCTATCGCCATAATATTGAATATTATACTAATTGAATAAATACTACTAAAATTTGATAAAATAAAATGATGGCTATTAAAATTATAACTATTGCCGTAAAAATGAATAAAAATAATAATGAAATTTGATATTCAACAGTTAAACGAATCATTTAATAATTAATATAACTTCCATAATGTAAACAGTCGCTGGAAAATGTTGGTTCCGGTGGACTAGGGTGTTGAATTAATTCCCATTTAACATAATTAATTTAGAGAGGTAATTGAGACACTGCAATGTAATAAGTAAAATTGTAATTTTTTATTTTAAACGACACAAATATCTTCTAATATCATACAAGAATCTTCTGTATTTATTACATATGAATTAACTATTATCGATGCAATGCTTACAAGTATATACTTGTACATGCGCCTCATGCAGTTTATTTGCTGTTACATCATGTATGTTTCATGTACGTATTCTCTATATACCTACTCGCATTACGTATGAATGCATGCACGAGTGAAACTTTATGTATCTAAAAAGAAACACAGTGAAAGAATAGATAAAGATTACAGATGGAATAAAGTACTTACAGAACATGAATGGAACCGCCAATGAATATGCAATTCATTTGCAGCTTTTCGAGAGATGAATTGGAGGAGTGAGTAAATAAGGACAATTAAAGAGGAAATGGAGAGAAAGATCTATGTAAAGTATGTGAATACGAATACCAGATGCATAAAAAATGCGAGCTTAACAGAGTACAACGTACAGATAATACACACAAACGCGAATACCTATGCATAAATAGTTCCGTCAGCCAGGGGCATTTGCTGAAGTGTCATCATTCGTTCAACATACATCATAAAAGAAAGCACACAAATACAGTATTCAAATTCTCAGTGCTTCTGAAGCGATAACATGGATCTTTATAAATTCCACAGAATCCCGCAATCATCGTTTAATAAGAGTTCTATAATATATGGCCGCGGATAACTAAAATTTGAAATAAGAGTATCTGGAAGCAAGGAAAGATCTCAGAGTTAAGGAGGAAAAGAATTTAATATTTGATGAAACATGCACTGATGAATATTCTAAACTCGCATAACTGTGTAGTTTCCTTAGAATTGATAGAGCTCGGCTCATCTCCTTGTAAGGAAAATCCTTTGACTTTTCTAGGGCAATTGATCCGATATAAAAGAGAGTTTGCTATTCAAAGAGGCTTTTGCATAACTTGCAGTGTGAGGTTGCCCTCTATCTGCGGGTGATCGAAACAAGCACATCCTAGCAACGCCGCAACTCCTTAATTGAAAGAACGACACAAAGGTTCCCTTCGCGGTTCCCTTTGAAAGATAAGACCTTTTTTAAAAAAGATCCCATGTTTTTCATGCCTCGTTATGAACAAATATAGGAAGCTTCATTTTCGAAATATTCTAGAGCAACTCCATTCTTTTGTAAGGAAATGGTAACTAATTAGGTATCACTTTCATAAAGAATAAACTACATTCTTGTGGTTTAGTAAAATTTTTGTGAACATGGAGTTTTTTTCATAAAGAATATTTGTAAGTTATCTGTTTTATATATACATGAAAACGAGCGGAAATAACAGGCGTTCAACAAAGAGTAATTAGTTACTTTTTTAGAAAATTTTGATTCGACTCTCAAAAAGAATAAGAAACTTGTTCCGGAGGCTGTGATAGAATGGCAAAAGGGGATTGTTTTTCTAAACAAATTTAAAGACTAATAATAGCTTTTGCGATAAAGTCCTTCGTCAATAATATACCCTAGGAGTTTTTCTCAAATATTATATTATGTAATCGAACAATTTCCATGCATCGGGTAATGGACCAATCTTAACCAAGTACTTTTAGGAAATTCAACAATGTCTGTACTCGAATTAGTATGTGCTTCGACAGGTGAAGTGATTTCATACGTAGGCCCTCACCGGGAATCGAACCCGGCACCGCATTCACCGAAGTCGAAAGCGTTGCCCACTTGGCTATCCAATTTTGTCCATTTGGCTAAAGTGAATTTTTTTATCAGAGCAGTAAAATTCTACCACGAATCCGTTTAATTGACGAAGATTGTTGCGATTTTCAAAAAATACACTTTGTGATAAGAATGAAATTCGTCAAGGACTTCTATTTCTTATGGTTTATGTCTGGAGTTCATAAATTAATAAATGTAATTTTTAAGAAAATAATGATGAACGCAATGAAGACTATTTTTAGTAGTAGTATTGTTGAAAGTGCCTCGACAAATAAGGTCATCTCGTATATACATATGAATCCCACCGGAAACTGAACAAGGGCCCACTACCATCAAAGGCGATTTTTATGGATATTCCCATGGAAGAAAATAACACAGCGCAAAGTCAAAAAAAGCCAATGTGGAATAAAAAGTAGCTTGCGTTAGGCCTTATAATGATTGACGAAATTTGAAAACTCACATTTTTGGCAAACGTTATAGATAGTACACAGCTCCTTTACATAAACACAAACAAGCTTCAATTCTACATATTAGGTTATGATTTGAAATAGTATTAAAAAATATATTTTCATAACTATTACTGCATCAATCAAAAGTCGTCAGTGCTTTCAGGAAATGTTACTTACTTCGAAAAAAGCTAGGAAATATTTATTATTGAATAATTTGGAGAGCTTATTTTTTCAATATCGTTTGGGTATTTATGCCTTGATTGACCGATTTTCTTCTCTGTTATTTGCTGATTATCTGAAAGGAGAAAAGTTATAAATTCCCGAGAACGGGGATTTCCACCCAAATAACCAAAGTGTGATTTTCATTTCTTTGATCGTAGCTTAAAACTCAAGTAGATCTCCATTTCAATTTCAGTAATCCCATCTTCAGACGCACCTAAAGGAGGATCTACGCTCGGTCGATTTCACACTTGAACCCATCAAAGGAGAATCTATAATGGATGCGGTCGATGCTAGCGCCGCGTGCGTTAATTAGGTGAAACATCTCTCTACGGCAAGGCGCCGAAACGGGATGTTTGCAGACTTCGTTTAGGTTATTGCATTCACGCGAAAGACCTCTGCATGGCGATAAAGGGATCAAAATGCCTCATTCACAACCCTTTAATAGGGGCTTTTACATTTATAAGCGTTCGAACATGAGTAACAATGTGTTAGAAAATATATTATATTATACATATTATAAATGTATTACATTTTATCAAATTTTAAAGCTAATAAAAACTTTTTGCTAAATTATTCTTTAATGTCGAAGTTTGAGACAACAAATTCCATAAATAATTTACTTCTGCGCAGGCTTAATGCAGATAAATTTGATAATTATGAAATAGAAACAATAATTTAATTTGCGGATTGCGGATTTGAGAAGAGAAGACTAAAATAAATACATTATAAAATGCTATTAATGGGATGGAATGAAAAATAAACGCTGTAGCGATTCAATTCCAATGCCATTAACATTGTTAAATATTTTAACCAATCTACGAAATGCAAACAATTCACGATGAAGTAGAATGTATTCTTTACTCTCTTGATGAGTTTATCGAATTTAATTGGGGTTTAACGAGAATCTACCGAATTCTGTCAAATTGAAATTATCGCAAAATGTATTTATAAAACTAGGTCACTCGATTTGTAGCAATCGTAAAAATGTCAGTGCCAGGATATAAGAGATTTGAAAAACGTGGGTGCATTAAAAATATCACTGCATAGAAATAGATTCCGTAACTATGACTATAAATCGCAGAAAAAATTCATAACTTGTAAAGCAAAGCAAAGGTAAGTGCGAATTTCTAATCGGGAATAGCCCATTTTATATTATATGATTAATTTTTTCTTTTTGATTTAAGTATTTACTTTTACTTAATTTACATTGAAATTTACAAAAATATATAATTACCTTTCTTTGATGTGGCGAAAACGCAAGGTACATACGTAAGGTATTTGTAAGGTAAGGTAATAATAATAATAATAATAAAGGACTTTATTCAGGGCGAGATTGAGACTAACAACTCTCTTCTTACATCTAACCCTTTGTCATATGAGACAAGAAAAGAGAGAGATAGCTTGCAAAAGTACAATGAAGAAAACTACTTTGTGGATTAAAAAACCTAAGCCAAGAGCTCAGGGAAAAATCTCCACTGCAGGAAAACACCCTCAAGAAGGAGGGTGTGAAAAACCTGCGAAACCTACAGACAGAAAACTAAACTTGATGATTAAAGTAGATTAATAGATTTATAAAAGACATGAAGACAAATCAATAGAAATGACCAGAAACAAACGAATAGCAACACATTAACATAAAAAACCTGTATCTTACAAAATTATCAAATTAGGAAATGATTAGAAAAAACATAATTTCGCTTATAAAAAGGACGTCAAATATTTAGAGCGAACCTAAAGCTAATCAAAAACTTGCTAAAACACTTTAAAAAGACACAAGAAAAAAGTACAATAAAAATTATACAATAAAGAATATAAAACACATTAAAATAAAAAAGGGGAAAAAAAAGAAATCGTTTGGACGGCGGATAAGGTAGGGACGGAAAATTTTTCTGAAAATGAAACGGACATTTCGTGATCCCAGTGGTTTGAAGGAGTTGTGTGTTTACGTGTGATTAAGTTCTGCTTTGTACGGTTAAGAGGTGACTGTGGCATTTACCCTTAAAGCTATAGATGGAGGATAATAGGTATGGTAGGAATACAAGGTAAGGAACTTAAGGTAAAATTATATTGCGATATATATCCCTCTATCCTGGACCAAAAAGAAAAATGACAAATTTTCCAATCTCTGAGATCGCAGCCGGAAATTTGGTCCGCGGTGATTTGATCCGCTACGATTTAGTCCCACGACAATTTGGTCCCACGACGATTTGGTCCGCGGCGACTGGGAATTTCCAGGTGCCCATTGAGATATGGTCGTAGGAATAATGGTAGAATATGTAAGCCATGATCCGCATTAAGGGACAAGTTAAAACGAAAAACACACAATTTTTCATGTAACATTTTAGTATTATAGTTGATCGAAAACCAGAGCCCTTGCTCAAAACTCAATAGCAGGCCCAATGATTATGCACTGTTTGCAGGATTCAATTCAGGTGCAGACTAAGATTATGCACCTGGACTATCTTCATTGAAACAGTTTATACAATTTCATCATAATTTTTATGTGGCGCGAGGCCCTCAATTCACGCATATATCCGTTTCGCTAAATGAAAACGACTCTTCAGAATTCATTATCGACTTCAGTATTTCGAATGCAGCACTGGCATGAGAAAATAAATTACTCCAAACACCATCCGAGAGATAATTTGAAACATCTGCATCTCTATTAAAATATTCACACGCTGCAGCAAAAAAGTGATCCAAATCCTCTCCACGTTCAGCCTATTTGTATGGCATCTCTTTGAAAACGGCAGACGTACTCTTTCACACAAAATTTCACTCGTGATAGGTCATCACAGAGAATTTTTTAAACTTCCTCTTTTTCTATCGTTCGCTCATATTTATATCCTCGCATTACATATGAGGATCCAGTACATATAATCTCATAGCGTAGGAATGGGATCTGCAAACCAGACATTGAAAACAACTTTAGCGTAATACATTTTTAATAAATTATAGGCACTTTCAATATTTTACTCGGTGCAAATTTAATCTTTAATCGTAACTGCACTAAATATATTCCAAGCAAGTATTCGCCAGAGTCACAAGTGACGTGGTAAAGTAATAAAAGAAATCGAGGCTTGCAATCCACACGCTATACGCGACTGGCCATACGACCTACGAGGATACCCTACCAACACAATACCGAACCATGCTGATATTGCAAGGACTGCTATATATGGATAGGCTTACCATACGTCCCGTTTCAACCGAAACTTTTCTGGTTTTAACGCAAGGTTCCAGTCAATTTCTCTGATGCCCTGGTTTGATGGAAAAACTCTGACACAGACCATAATGTAAGATAACAATTATATAAATCTGTTAAACGCAAATTATCTTAAAGTTGTGGCGTGCCACAAACTTAATTGTCTTAAAATCACATGACATTAACTTAGACTAAGTTTTTAAGCAGCGTCCCGTTTTATCAGCTTCAGGGAAGTCCCGGTTATTTACCATCAGAATATGGTACTCTATTTATAAAGCTTGTGCATATGTAGGAAAAGAAACTTTGTCACTTCATGCACTCATTTAATCTTCTCTTTTTAAATACTTCTGACGAAGAGACTTGCAAACTTCAGTAAACATCTTTAATTCTTGTGGATTTTTCATAACACCCCTTAGTCAAAGCTATGCAAAATTGAGAGTTAGATTTCAGTCGGGCATTTTTTTCTCTTTTTCCAATTCATTTAATTCTACGGAGGTCTCTCCTTTCTTCAAATGTAGCCATATTTGCAAACTTTTTGATCCTTTTGAAGTTAAATATTAAGAATAATGGTGTACTAAAAAAAAGAATTATCACCTATTTTATAATAAAGTAATTCTAATGAACTGTTAAGTGTCGTAAAATCACTAAGAATAGTTACAGATACAAAAGTTCGTACAAATTAATAAGCATAGTGCAATATCACAAAAACCAACATGAACTGTCCTCTGAAATTTGATCGTAATTTTCGACGATGCAGGCAGATACTCTACTATTAATGGTCTGCCTTGCAGCATCTGCATTCATCGGCTTGATTTTCCGCGCTAAATTCATTCGGGAACGAAAATCTAATCTCTGTTTCCTGCAGAGAAACTTTGTCAATCTCTTCCACCATGCGTATGGATTTGATTTCATTAATTCCATTCGAACGATCAACTTCTCGGTTTAGTTCCCTCTTCCGCCGATAGGTAGAGCGGGCTCTTTGATGATATGGAATCGGCGCCGGTGAGTTCACGCAAAAGGTGAATGAGAAAAGGGTGGCGCAAATCACGGCTGTGGGAATCACCTTGACCGACTTTCGTGATCGCCGCGAATTCCAAGTCACGACAACAGAACTACTCCTTGTAATTTCGCAGGCGCCATATTGAATCTCACGCTAAGCTCTTTGTTTACACGCGGAAAATGGAGATGAAGTCAAATTTTTCCCGCCGAAATCTCGGCTTCCTGGATACGATTTCAATACAGACAGACGGAAAACTACAAGATAATAATTATTGCTGGAGTGTTTCTAGGAAAACGGGGAGTTATTGTCTAATGCAGTGCGCAAAGAAGAAAGAGAGATATTTACAGCAGCAAAATAAAGAAATGAATATGAAGAAACACGAAACTCAGAAGGTTCATCCAAAGATACGCATGAAGGAATTGATGCAAATTAAAGAAGGCATGCTTAATCGAGAAGTGACTTCAATGAGGAAAAAACTGTTGTTACAATCTAAACACGAGGGGCGTTTAAAGAGTTCTTGAAATTGAGCTTAACTGCGATGAGTGAAATTCAAATTAAATCGTGGGATATTGTTGCAAGTATTCAATGATGAATTCTAGATATATCCACATACACTTCAATGAGACGTGGCAATAGCTTTCTACTAACGACAATCCGCGTTTTCCAAGATTAGTTTGAACCCCTTACATTTTATTCTGATTTTATAATGTCCAACATTCTGTCCAATTTCCACTATATGGTCTTGCTGTCAGCTTTTAACGACTATGTATTCTGTTTTGCATTTTTATTTCAAGGTTTGTTTTCCGAAATCATTCCATAACACATAAATAAAGATATTCGCGATGCGGATATGAGCTTTCCTCAAGGTAATTACAGAGTTATTCTCAATCCTGCAAACATATAATTTCTTATACTTGGTGATTATTGGGAAACAGAATTAATTTTTAACGGATACCTCCGAAGGTGAACAAACGTCTGACTTTCAGGAAATCTTACTTCCATTCCGACCTCCTTCTAATCTGATATTAAACTGCTACAAATGATAACGATATTAGCAATAACAATGATTACGACACGTAAGCCTGTACTTCCAAACCTGTCGTCTTCCAGAGCGCACTTACATGATGAAACAGGCCTTGCGACACACTACAGAACGTCTTTATTAGCTTTATTCTAAATTCAATTAGAAACGGAAGAAACAAAAATGATAATATTTGAAGCTTTCCTTTTGAACTTCAATTAAACGAAAATATATCTCGCCAAATAAAGCACATATGCAATGAAAATTTTGGAGAACATGCCACTCTCGAATATGACGTGGCACACTAAAAGCTCACTCACGGCACACTACGAAAACAAAACATGTGAAGATTGGAAGAAAGAGAGAGTTTTTCAATACAAAAATGACAAATTTGCTTCCTTGCGGTATGAAATACGACTATTGGTCAAGGAAAAAATAATTTTAGTTGCAAAAGCTGTCATCATCGCGGAATGAATTATGGCTAAACTACGCAAGGATTTTGCTGGAAGATTTTGAGGGAATATTTATGTCCTACCCATTTTGGAGAGAGAGAAAAATGGTCTTCTGATTTTACTTTTAGTCATGTAAAAATCATTATTCAAAAATTTCATCGGTAGAAAATCTCTATAGATTCCTTTTTTCCCGAAAGATAAAGGCGGCCGTATTCTAACAAATCCCCCATCTGATGACCTCAGTTGACTTTATAATCCCCTTATCAGTGATCTCAGCACATGAAAGTCATATTTAACGGACAGATCCTTTTCTCCGCTGGAAAATCCCTACTTATCGACGGGATTTACTGAAATTAATCCTTCGATGTGCTCCCCTCGGAATTACTCAACCGAATGAGAAAGGCTTCGTTTCCCTTTCCGAGGAGGAGCAGATTCGTTTCATTAATTACCTCCAAATACATAACGTGCCCACGTATCACCAAATACGACCCGTAAACACAAATCACTACTTTGGCTTCTTTAACGGCAGAGGTCACCGCAAATGGTAATCCTCATGTTCGAGTGATTCAATAATGGAAGATTTTATTCAGGCTTTCGGATAACAAAGTGGGCAGCCCGTTCGCCTTTGGTGAAAAAGGTTCTGGGTTAGATTCCCAGTGGGAACTTATGTGTAAAAAGAACTCAGCTGTCGAGGCACTTTTAACAATGCTACTAGCACTAACAGTTTTATCATAGAAATAAGGTATACCTCAAAGGAACCATACCTACATTAAAAAACACAATCCGGTGACAAGTACACCGATTCCATAATATAACTAGCGTTTCAGGGTAGTCACCCTGACCCTCATTCAAGATAGCAACGAATACTAATAACAGCGTTCCAATAATGAATTAATATTATTGCAGCCATTGGCCGCGGAGTGGTTAGCATACAAGCGATAGTGGTTAGCATGGTTCGAGTCCCGGGTAGTTGGATTTTTCCTATTGGGGAATGGCTGATTGAGTGTGTAAATGATAATAGTTATTAAAATGGGTATAATTGGGCAATGGATATATCTTATTAAAGAAATAATAATGAATATAATGAGATTACAATACAAAATATTTTAAACCTAATAAAATAATAGTTTTTTTAATTTCCACAAAGCTTACATGAAATTGCAAAATATCGCTACGAAGTTCAATTAACGAAATAAGAATTTTCAAATAAGTCTCAAATTAGTAGTGAAGTCTCTATTACTAGAACAGCAGCATATTCGAAGACGGAGTAAAACGGAGACCTTTATACTGTAGTTTAGTCTTTACTATCAAAGACTAAAGGAATGTCTAATAATATTAACTATCAAAGGAAGAATCAATACGAAACACATTAATACAATACAAAACACGTCAATACAAATAATTAAATCATAATTTCAACTAAATCTGTAGAAAGAAAGAATGGTGCCGATTTAATTAATTAATCAACCGCAAATATCAGAGAAAATGTTTCGAAAGTCTCGTTAAATTAAAGCGCTAATAAACTATTAACCTACGAAGATATTCAAAATATATGTAAGGGTATGTAAGAAAAGTATGTAGAAAGGTAAGTAATATATAATATAAATCATAGAGCATCAAACTCAGCAAAAGTAAACCAATTGAAATATCAATAAAGTATCATTACTTAATTTGTCTTCATTTAAAACCCTTTTGATTAAAACTGTTAACATCATACATATAAAATTTATTAATCTAATTAACTATTTTATAAAGAATTATGTATAATACAGCTATATATTTATATTTTAAAATATCTGAAAAGGATTAGTGTTCTGTAAAATTGAACGGCGTAGCTTGACTTAATTGAAAATAATTAACGTATGGAATATGAAAGGTTTTCCACCCTCGGCTTATAGTCTCGAAATTTCTCAATAAATATTCGGTGCTCAAAAGAAAAAAATCGGTTGGACGACACTTAAAAATATTGGGCGACCGCCCATGCGCTTGGACGGAACCCTCGTTCCCACAGACAAACCGAACAACAGGAAAATGTGGCGTAATCGTGGTCAGTGCCGTACGTTGGGGATCTCTGCTTACCCTAAACGTAACCCCGTCGGTTTCCGAGCGTATAATTTAGAGTAATGCTTTGCATGATCAAAGCGCCACCGGACGGCGACGAAGAGAAACATCAAAAGAAAACAAAAGAAAGTTAAAATCGATGGCGAGCAAACTCCCGATGTCCTCAAAAAAAGGGATCCCCTTTAAAAAGGGTCGCTCACCCTGGCCTTTGGTGTCTGCTTCAAACCGATGGCTGGCTGGCTGCGATTGCTCTGCAAAAAAAAGAAGAGGAGGTTAGAGAAGGGGTCAGTCAGTTGGACGGGGGATGGCGGCTGAGGCAATTACGGCACACAAAAGGGGCTCACCCCATGGGGATGCCCAAGACGCCTTGTTTCACGAATATTACACCTCTATTCTCACTCCATCTAGCGCTAAAAAATGACTGACTCGAATGCGGCGTTAAAATCCATCGTAATCTATGAACAAAACACAATGAATAATAGGGAATAAAGGAAATTTTGCCAGACTAATAAGAATGAGTGTTTTGCAGTGAGTTGGAGCAGAACTTCAGAGATTGAACAAATGGAAAATCGTAATCTAGAGCGTTGGTTGGGTGTGGGATTATGGAATTTGTTATGCGGAATGTAAGTTTGAATCTTATAAAAATAAAAGAGAATGTTAAAGAAGATGTACGGAAGTTTTTGAGACAAAACATGTACGTAATGATAAGAATGAAAGGAGTATTTTACGGGTCTATCTTATAAGGCACCATCTGAAAGACCTGATTAATATACGTCTCTAGTTATTTGCACCATATCCAAATTTAATTATGCCAAATTTCAAAGTTATGCGATACTTGGAAAATCAAATCTCTACTCAACACTGACAAACTTAAATAAATCTTCCTTAACGTTTCCCACTTCTTCAACTTCATACCCTTTCACACTCCTCTTTCCTCAATCTTTCACTCCTTTTTTCTCTCTTTTCTTATTTCGTAATTTTTTTAAATGTAAGATTTTTTTACTTTCCCATTGTGGAACCCTTGAGAATGGAGACATTGTTTCCGAAAGACGCATAGGATAGTTCTTAATAATCTTAATCTGGGACTTCCCGTATTCCTCCAAACACGAGTTCCATCTGCCGACATACGACTTACGAAGTGTTTTTCAAACTCTCAAAACACTTCTAATATTTATATTGTTTCCATTTTCTTTCCGTGTGTTTATATATCTATTTTGTATTAGAACTTAAGTCGTAACTGAATTTTACTTCTTTTTTATCTTTTTTTCCTATTAATAATGGTAAGATGGGACTAATTAGTCCCAATTTCGAAAAATGAAAACGTATGTATGTTTGCATAGTTTCAAGCTCTCTGGCTTCATACAACATAATACAAAACAAACGTATTTTTATTGGGGGAACTTGGGACTAAAGAGTCCCTCTTCCATTAAACCCTTGTCAAAATAATGTAATAACACGAATATATATCATTTTAAAATTTTAAACTATATATTTTAAGAAGCTCAGAGGAAATCAAAATTAAGGAAGGAGATTTAGTGGAGATTAAGAACTGATTTTTTATCACAGAAAAATGTTTACAATCACAAAGAGAAGATGGAGTGTGAAAAACCAGCTAAAGTTGAAGGAGAGAGTGAACGGACGAGAGAAATTGATTATATAAAGGATATTAAAAATTAAAAAGGTTATGACCGTATGCAACATATATCAGAACATAGTTATTCTTAGTCAGTTAAAGTTGAATATAAAAGAAAATTAAATGAAGAGTATAGTACGAACTGGCATAGTACAAGTAAATAAATCACAGTATACTATAAATTAAACATAATTACACAAAAAAGTCGTCATATTTTAACATTAAATTATTATGAGATACATTATTATGTACAGGGAAGGTACAAACAAAGCAAAACAAGAATGGGCTTTATGAGAGAATACGTTACCTTGCACACATATAGACATACTATAAATAATATTTGTATATTCTCGTACATAAACGTATAAAGTAGCCACAGGTTCACTCATTATTCAGTTTTTGATTAATCTACATAACACAACTTTTGCGCCGTGAAAATTGAATTTCCTAATAGAGACATCCGCATTCGCCTTCATTTGCATTCATTGCAACAGCGTTATGCTACAGCGAGGACAAGATGCAATCCCAGTAAAGGAGGGAAAGTGACAAGTGCATATACGTGGAGAGGCGGAGAAATTCAAAGGAACACAAGATGGGAGAGGACTGAATGGACTTGCCAAAGTGAAGGAAATAATGCATAGCTCATATAAACATTATTAAAGTTAAGAAACGTTAGATGGGGATTTAGTTATACAGATTACAAATAAAATAATTGAGGTTATCTCCATCTAAACAAAATATCTGAATAATTGTTCATATGTATATAAATATAAAAATAGCAAACACCGTGCCATAGATTTTGAGTGAATTCGCTCATGTGCCACCCAGTAAAATGAACTTTAGCTGAGAATATTTCCACTAAGTGACAAATCCCGCAACGTTTAGTAGGAAAAAACTATTGACCCTGTTAGTTTGAAAGGAAAGAGGGTGGTTAGTTGGAATGCAAACCGCTAGTCGTCGCTGCAGAGCCATAGGATAGGAAATGCCGGGAAGGGATTGCGTCGGGTAATTCGAATCGGACCCAAAGGCAGAGAGCGGAGCCAATAGTGTACGTGATCAGAGCCTAATGAGGATCACAACCATCGAACGGAGTTAACTACTCAGATATCACCACTAAACCATGAAATTCCACACTTAAAATCGTTTCCACACTAAGAACAAAAGCTTTTATCCGTATTAGACTCCAAAATTCTCAGAACATTTACTGGCCATATGAAAAAAATTCTCTAGGAAATTGCAAACCATCAACAATCCCTTAATACAACATATATGGGACTATACACCAACTGTACGTCGAAGAATGAAGAGCATCAAGGAACACAAACGACTACTTACTCTGCTTGAGTCGCACACCAAGAGGAAATGGGGGAGGGGTAAAAAATAAGCTGTAAATAATTAGTTTTATTTATACCTTCATTATCTACTTTAGTTTAGGTTAGGTTACTTCAAATATATGAGCCTATCTCCACTACTTCTTAAAATAACAAACAATTCTTTTAGCCTTATTCGGGGGTTATAACTGCCTTAGAGGGTTTCCGCCGCTCATANTGGGGGAGGGGTAAAAAATAAGCTGTAAATAATTAGTTTTATTTATACCTTCATTATCTACTTTAGTTTAGGTTAGGTTAGGTTAGATTACTTCAAATATAAGAGCCTGTCTCCACTCCGTTTTTTGTAGCCAAATAATAAATTATAGATTACAGTGTAATGGTTGTAATGCCATTTACATCGGTTAAACAGGCCGAAACATTATGACTCGGGTTAATGAACACCCAAAGCATTTGAAAAAAACTCCTCCCATTCCTACTTTGATAACCATCTTCTGGAAAAGCAACATTCATCAGCATTTACTCCTTTCATCCTCCAAACATGTGAAAAAGCCCCAAGTTAGATTCCCTAGAAAAATTCCATATTCTTCAACATAAATATTTTACCTACTGTCTTACCAACAAATACCTTTTCTCACAAAATTCGTCATCCGGCTTAAAGATCATACTACCCTTATAACCCCTTCTTCTTCCTCTACATAACTATCCTGTTTCAACCTCTTAACCCTTCCTTCCCCCCTGCTTTATTCTTTATCTCTAACATTACTCCTTACCTCCCCTTTCCTTCCCCCACTTTTCCCGTACTTTAAATAGCGCTGAAAAAATGTTGTCCATGCACCTGATGATTGCGTAGTACGTCGAAACCGGTCGTGTCTCCTTTATACTGTGGAATTGTACAATTTTGTCAATTTTATTGTGGTTTTAACAATAAATTTACGTTGTTATGGAATTCCACCAAATATAATTTACTAAGTTTGATTTTATCCTTTGATAACCTTTTCAGCTGTAGTTTCGTTGTTTGTTCGTTTATATATCGTTTAAAATGCACAGTAATGAATATGAACTGTAAGGAAGGTTACGTGACTTTTATGAAAACGGGTGTTTTATGTTTGTTTGGACATATAAAGGATGAATAGGAGTAGAACAAAAAAATAATTTATACTGAGAATGAGAGTGGAACTTAAGGGAGAGAAAAAAGTCGGCTGTATGAAGTTGGTGAAGAAACATGAAAAATATGTGAAAGGATCGCATATCATATATGGAGTATTGTGAATAAAAGAGGGGAAAAAACTTTCTCTCTCTTAAGAAAAGCATCAAGACTGATATCCAAATATGTACGTTCTTTCCTTTCAAACGGTTATTTATTCAGAATTGAAACAAATAAGCCAATAGGAAACGTTCTTTGCCCTCATTTCATTTGCCGGGTAAATAAACCCGGAGATATAAACGGAAGATGTGACCATTTTCAGATTTGAAGCTAAATAAACCTGATGTTTAAATATTAAAGCGGGCGAAGCACAAAGGCATTTAAACCAAGCATAGGAATTACGACATTAAACCCAACGTGAAACTTTAGTACCGCGCAAATTTCTCATAAAATATTCAGCGTAGGGAAGTGTAATGAAAGGGTCTCAAACAACTTCTAAAACCGCTGCATCAAGCAAACCAGAATCTTTTGCTTTAAACTGAAAAAATTCGAAAACTTCATCTTGAAAAGATGGAGAAACTATCAGAGGGCTACTTCTTTGCTCAGAATATCTTTTGCCCAACTTCGTATTTCCTAGATCGGCAACATCTAGCGGGATTTAGCATCCATTGCTGAAAAAGTATTAGTAGTTAAAATCAGCAAGTTTAATTGGAACCTCAGCTTTCGGCTTTTTCTTGCGGGCAACGATTTATTTTTTATTTAGCATATCTTGGTAATGATGCACAAAAATGACCGGAAAATCACCATTGAACTTGAATGCCTTCAATTAATGTGATTTGAATAGCATTATTTTTTTATTGCTTAATTTTACCTATTTGAGACCTTCATTGCTGAATTCTTATTATTTATTTTCTTCGGAGGTAGACTGGGCTATAATACACTCTTTGGAAGGGTAATGGCATTTATCTACTCGTATGTTAGCAACGGAACGATGAATACTGCATGAAAAGACCAGAACTCTTTGCCAATGTCTTGAAGGCTAACGCTGTTTTTGGACATGTATATCTCGAATAGGGACGTAAATATTACAAAAACAATAAAAATAACCGCAATTTTATTTGGCGATGTCTATTTCTGCAAAAATACTCTTACAATCAATACTACAGGAACCTTAGTGTTGCTAGACTAGAATGAAACACGACGAGGGAACTAAAATTTGCACGGAAAGACCGTTCGGCTGGAAACTATAGCTATACGTGCATACTTTTATAACTTTCCCCCTTAGTGTTTATTTCCTTTTAAGAGTATTCCTTAAACATCGCTTTGTGAATTCCCTGGCTCGGTGAGGACCTCTGGCGGTGGTTGCTGCCACCGTGTGGAGCGCCACTTACCTTCCTTACAAAACATTCCCTTAACTAACAAGTAAGTTGTAAGTTGTTTTCAACCCTCCTCCATCTAGGCTGAAAATTCTGTCTATTAACCAGAATACCATCATATCATTCGTTATATTTTGACCTGAAATTAAATCAAAGATAAAAAAATATATTAATATAACGTTCCAGTTTCTGCCTTTTCTATGACTATTTGCAACGTCCATATGCATTCATATGAGGAAATATTCTCCGTTTATGTCTTTTGCGGATAATTTCGTTTTACTGCCTTAACTCTGATCTCTGAGGAAGTTAGCACGATAGCTGGTCTGCGACCGAAGCCCTACAGAAAGAACTTAGGTCAGATTTTAGCCATTCAGGAGTTGGAGAACGGTAACCAAGTTCTATTAAAAAGTTTCTCGTGCATGAAATTCAAATTTCATTCGTTCGCCGATGGATATCAAACCGTCTTTGGACACAATATGTTTCCATTAAAACTTCCATCCGCAGCATGACCTTATTCATTAAGCAGAACTTTTCCGCTGAATGAAATTAGTGCGGCGCTAAGAGTTGAAAAGCAAACGAAGGCAGCTCCGGAAGAACTCAAGGAAAGGGTACGCCGTGGCCTAATTTACATGTCTCACTCGACGGAGTTCACGCCGAAGACAGGATAACGAGGGTCTAAAGAAACAGTTTGACATGTTCTTTCGCATGGAAAAGGAGCCGCTTTTTCCATTCACAACGCCATCTCCTAACTCGCTCTCAAACTATCTCTTCTAGACGCCTTTTTCTAAATAAAATTTATCTTCGAAAAGAAACGGTTAGGGGCTTTTACTTAAAGATGGGATTCCTTATTCACGCCAGCAGCGCATTTGAAAAATCGATTGACATATGACTTAATTCGGTTGAAACTAGAAAACAGCTTTGCTGTCCGAAAATTTAATCGAAAGGAATTGGAAATTTAATCGAAAGGAAAGAAAGGAACACCCTTCTTTTACCAACAAGGAACGATTACTAGTTAATACATTGAGGAGCATTACCATTTTTGACTATTCAACAAGGGTCTCTAGCAAAAATTATCATCTTTATTTATTACGAGGGTGGTTAGTTGGAATGCAAACCGCTAGTCGTCGCTGCAGAGCCATAGGATAGGAAATGCCGGGAAGGGATTGCGTCGGGTAATTCGAATCGGACCCAAAGGCAGAGAGCGGAGCCAATAGTGTACGTGATCAGAGCCTAATGAGGATCACAACCATCGAACGGAGTTAACTNATAAATTTTTTATAATTTATACGTTTTTTAAACTAAATTAAGTTCCGTCATGCTTGACGGGGGCGTTTACTAGTAATTACATAAAAAGTGTCCATCATCTTTATTCATCAGCTATCCCTACTTGCCTTATTCGCGTTGAGACAAGGATGGAATGAAAGTTTCCGAACTTCCGTTGTGATTTAAGTGCATTGCTACTATCTTTTTGGATCATGCTGAATAAATACAAAATATTTGAATAACCTAATTTATTTATGGGTTAAATTAGACGAATAAACATAATTTAACGACTTACGAGGTAAGGTGAAAGAGAGGCCCAATTGGGCCTAATCTCGCCAATAAGAAATCAATCTACCTAATTATCCATCTACCCTGCCGTTGGTGCTCAGAAAACTGCTGGGATTTATAACTAAAATCGTAGTATTTCAACGTAAAGAATAAAAACTACAGCAAATTTCCCACAAGGCGCATACCGAAAACCAGCCTGCGGGGTATAGAAATGGATTTCTACATACATCGTGACTCATATCGATTATATCACATACTCGATTACTTTCGCGCAAAATTCGCGGAAACATTGAAATTTGAAACGACTAATTCTAGCACCAATTTCTCTGATTTTTCTTTTAGTATTATAACGGCCTACGTAACAAGAAGGACGCGTAATATTGGCTTTATCTTCTAAACGTTTTCTTTCTATGAACTTGTTTAATAAAGTAAGCTTTTGTTTAAATAATCTATCTTCTAAAGAGTCCCATACTGCGTCCTGAAGTATCTCAGCAATGCTCACTGATTTGTCGTAGCAATTTTCACGAGACGTATCGCCTTTAACTGTATATCTTCTATCTCCCGAACACAACACTTTACGACAACATTTCATTCACTACATGCATACTCAAAATGTGGATGATTTGGAAAGAAAAGATAACTTAATCTTGAACAAAATAAGGCTCCAATATATTGTGAATACCGAAAAATATATTAAAGAAAGAATGTGAGGAGAAGTGAGAATTCTGCGTAAAATATACGTGTATACCAGGAAAAAGAAAACCACATCACAGAAGATTTCTAAAACTGAAAATGGCTGCAGTGTATTCTAAGATGGTGAATTATTAAAAGCAAACGATCTCCTGTTTTCACTCAAGATATTATCAAACAGCAGAAAATGAATCTGAAATGGAATAAAATAGAAAACGATGATCAATTTTGGGAGAAATACGAGGCGTATTCGGAAAGTAAGTCACACTTTTCTTCAAAAGGACTGTAATTGTGCGCAAGGATAGTGGAGCAGGTGAAACACATTGCAGAGACCCACGACTTACTACGGCGACAGTTTCATTTGATTAGTATCAAGCATTGCTGCGTTAACTTAAAACAAAATGGCGCGCCAGCTTGAAACTGACTCAAACGCGGAACAGAGCGATTTTCGTGTAGTACATAAGACCTATTTATGTCGTGTCTGCAGTCCCCCTGCGTCGACAGCAAAGGACTGCTGGATCAAACGAAGTACTTACTCCGCAAGGTCTTGAAAATTGCGAGGCTAAATGATAAAGAGGGAAAATTCTAGGGGATTTTGGGGAGTTGCGCATTGTGCGAAAATGATATAAAATCCAGGAAAGAGTGATGAAGCCTCCGCTATTATTGTGGAAAAATGGAGCTGTTCTCCTGCGTGGATCATGCGGTATGAATTGGGTATTCGAGGGTTATAAATAGAGCCGAGAGCGTTAAAATGAACAATGATGAAGTGGCTGCTGCCAAATTTAATTCTGTACGTCCCCTGATTACGGTTGAAATTAGGGAGCGGGCGCCGAGGTGGTTTCAAAAAGTAAATCGGAGGACTCAGAAATTGATATTTGAAATTCATAGCAATTATTACTTAAGTGACCATATGCACTTATTTCACCCACTGAAACAGTAATGCCATGATAAATCGATCCCAGACCGCATAAACAATCCAGCATGGAATCTTAAAGAGAGTATCTAATGTTGAAAAGGGGGCTCTCTATAGGATTTTATCCCAAAGATAAATTAATTCGGGCCAAACGGTGGGTATAATGATTTAAAAAGTTGGGAAGAAAGTTGTAAATAAAATCAAGCATTCACCTTTCGTGATTGAATTGCGCCGAAATTTAACTTGATGTTCATTCCATTTAATCCAGCGATTAATTCTTTCGGCACATTAGCATTTTCGCTCCCACTTAAATTATTTTCCGCTACCCTACTGCCGCCTGGCGGACTAAAACTTTTCCTTGCTGAATTAAGGAAATTTTGAAAACATCCTTCCTTGAAAATTTTTAACGGAATAAGATAATTAAAAGGCCCCTTAAAATATTCATTATATCTAGCATTTTTTTAATCCAAAAGAAAGAAAGGGATTAAATTACTATACATACACTGAAAATTGTTTCAACCTTTTGTATGCTTTACAAGGAAATTTGCGTAATCGAGCGAGGAATTTTAAGAATAGTAAGAAAACTCTAAACGCCCAAAAACTCCTATTTCGAGGTTTCGAGGTTGTTTCTTTTAAAAAATTAAATTAGAAACAATGGTCCTACGAAATTGAGACAAGTGTCACAAGAAAGGAAAATAATCAGAATCCTATTTTAGTCGTGAATAATTCATATAGTTTCGAAATGGCGAAATACACGAAAAATTCGTAAAATTTTTCGGAAATAAACCACCCATCACTTTGATGACTAAGGCCATCGTTGTATGTTGATTTCATGAATTATTCCATATAAGTAAACGAGAATAACCAGTTCTTACATTTTTCTATAAGAAATGCTTGTAAAGTAGGCTTTCACAACTTGAAAACAGTAGAATAAATATTATAAATAATGGTAAGAAATATATTGAGTTGTTATGATCTTACGACGGAATATTTTTGTGCTTAGGAGGACCAGATATATACGATAATAGATATAAATTTTTTATAATTTATACGTTTTTTAAACTAAATTAAGTTCCGTCATGCTTGACGGGGGCGTTTACTAGTAATTACATAAAAAGTGTCCATCATCTTTATTCATCAGCTATCCCTACTTGCCTTATTCGCGTTGAGACAAGGATGGAATGAAAGTTTCCGAACTTCCGTTGTGATTTAAGTGCATTGCTACTATCTTTTTGGATCATGCTGAATAAATACAAAATATTTGAATAACCTAATTTATTTATGGGTTAAATTAGACGAATAAACATAATTTTCATCAATTTATAGAATAAAATGAAATATAGCAGAAACAGGAGCGGTGGCGGAGTGATTAGCATCTAACCCCAAAGTCCTGGGTTCGAGTCCCAGCTTCCCCGCTTTCTTGGCTATATTTCAAATTATTTATGTATGAGTATTTATATCTGTTATATTATAGATATCCATATTAAATCTCCGTCTTTGGTGGCGGAGTGGAATGTTAGCATACCAACCATATGGTACCGGGTTCGAGTCCCGGCTAAATGGATTATCCTGATTAGAGAATAGCTGTTGTCTTTTGTTACTGTTCACTCCTCTCCTGTAACTATCCAATGAATGGATGTTTATGAAGGTACCAGAAAGTAAATAAATAATTAAGAGTTGGAAACGAATTTCGACAAACCAAACTAGACAATTTTAAGAAATTTTCATTCCTATTTCAGTTATTTTCATTTTCGCTACAATTATTAGTAGTTTTTTCCAAAAATCACTCTTATTGGTGCTAAAAAGAAAGTTTGCCTATTTTTCACGGAAGTCAATGTAATTTATCTGAAGTCGAAACAGAGATTTCTCTGGAAAGTTGCTCATTTTATTCAGAATTTAGGAATGTTAAGAACGCATAAAGTTTGATGCACTCGCTATGAGAACACTTGATGCTATGAAACTTCTGATTTTGAAGAAGTCCGAAGTTTGAGTCTCTGGCAAGTTTATTTAATTCACTTTCGTTTCTATTCTATATAAATGCAGGGACGCTTGACGCAGGGAATGCAGAATGGGTGGGCGGGGCCCGAAAAGGTATCGGAATCATGAATTATGATATTAGAACGAGATTCAAGTGGTGATATTTGTGGAACACATTTGCTATACTCTAAAAGTATAATCCACGTTCATGGTGAAATAGAAATTCTTCGACCTCGGATTTTCAACTTTGCCCTCACGAAAAACTCAACTTTCCCATCAGCTCTATTATTTCGGTAAAAGTTACAACACCAATATTGCTAAGGTATTTACCTCCCTTTCCCTTTGAAAGATGAGGAAATGACTGATCAGAAGTACGAAGAAAACTTAAACATTACACCGGGTTGCATTTGATTTTCAGCTTAAGATATTGTCGTCCTTCGATTACTGTTTTAACTGAAACTGCTGTACAAAAGCCTAGCTTTTCGGACCGAATGGCGGTACAGAAGTATACATGTAATTTTCAGTATTTGCTAAACTCTTACCATAATCATAAGTTGTCTTGGAAGTAGCATATCATTATTGTAGTCGCGAAATTTAATAATCTGTATTTTGACAGCTGAAAACCTTCCGATTAAAATGGAAAAAATTAAGCATCGAATAGAAAATCTCTTGAAAATCACACGCAAAGACGTTGTCCTTGTGGATTTATCTCATCATGAAATGTAACATTACTTCCTTAGCGACTTTTATCGCGGTCACATTATGACTAAATTCAAACGCATTAATAGAAGTATATTCGAGCCGGAATGAGCCGAACTGTCGTATTTATTTCCTTCTGCATCTTGCAACTTAAGAAACAGCTGAACGAACACTAAATAATCCGAAACTCTTAAAGGGCCAGGCTTTTTCTTCATTTATGCATCTAAAAGGTAAAATTTTTAAGAAAATTTCGCGGAGGTCCTCGTTACCGAGGCTTCCTTTGAAAAGAAACAGAGAGACATTCTCATGGCCGGAAAAGAGCAATTGTTCGCTTTGATACGGAATCTTCCCGAGAGTCTTAAATGCATCGCTCGCAATTGTTTCTCAAAAGGTCTTGCGCTACCTTCTTGTTATATTCTGGCAGCGACCAGCAATTATTTCGCGCATTCATGTCACCGAGAATAAAAATGGATGCAGATATTAAGGGAAACACTCGCGCATTCTTGTAAAGAGGGATTTCTTTTTGTTTTGGGCTGACTTAATAAGCCCCTTAAAAACGAAGGAACCTGTACAATAGAGTCCGTAACGCGACCTTTTTAAGACGTTTGTCAGCAAAATAATTTCATGCATATTTTTTACGTTTCCCTTAGGATTGAATTAATTTGGTATTATTTTATGCTTTTTTATAATGGTATTATAAAAGACTATGGGAAGTTTCTTTCCTTGCCTCATATATTCAGACGTGGTTCAGTCTTTTGATACAAGATTTGGACGAAAAACAAGAAAGTAGACTATATTAGCAAAACTTCGAGAACAGCCTTCTTGCTGGCACACGAAGCTTACAAAAATATCGTCATATATTTTTTAAATATTTTAAAATATACGAAAGTACAGTGAATTGAAAAAAATCAAAGTTGCATCTTAAGAGTTTTAATTCATACCTCAATTAAAACTTAAGAATTTTAACAAGTGAGTTTGCAATTAGAAAAGTAGTGATGGATATCAATCCATCGCAATCACATTAGCATTTTTGATAACTGACCAAACATTGCCCTGGTACAATTCTGTACAAATCTTGCATATCTAATCTAACATGTGAGTAAGCAGAGTTGGTTAGAAACTTAGAGACTGTAGGTTGTTAGTTAAACGCCGATACTGATAGAGACTAATCACACCTTAGCTTTATACTATAGTGATCTATATTTTAACACATTTATGTAAGTACCCCGCTAGCCGCAACATTACTATATGTATGGCAACGGGTGTGAAATGAACAAACTTCTTAATTGGCTGTCTGATTTGTACACCTAATATTATCTGGAAAAAGTGACTAATAATAGCTATCCGTTCTCGCTATAATCTCGTGAAATCTCTTTGACGTCTGGTCTCGAAAATCGAGCTCGTTGAGTTCAGGAATCACGATATCGCGGATTTCATCATGTAAATCAGTACATGAAATTTTCTGGAAAATCTTGTGCCTTTATTCTTCTATTCCTAAGAGATTCTCATCCGACAGCTATTCCTAGTCGTAGAAATTCGATGCGAAGATATGAGAGGGAATCTGGCGTCCTTTCTCAATCACGTAATATGATTGTGCATTTAATTCTCAAACGAGAGAACGTAGACAAAATATTCCAAAGGATCCAAATATTTAGCGCTATTTATGAGGCGTTTCCTTGGCAACCGTTGCTTCTGTTGGAAAAATGCAAAGAAGAGAACTACTAAATTATATCAAAGAGGAAATGAGCTTGGAGACGCCTTCCCTTTGGCAAAAATATTGTAGACATCATGATGCACAAAAAAACGCTAAGAGGGGGAAAGGATAAAAAAAATCGATACGTGCGAGGGGGTAAGAAAACATAACCCCCCTCCCGGTTTGATAAAAGACAGGAAAAGAGCATATTCCTCATCAAAAGTTTTTTTCCGTAGATACCCATCAAGACTGAGTACACTATCCAAAGAAATATTTCCATAGAATGACACTTTTCATTGAATTTAGTAATGAGTGACCAGAATGAAAGCAATTATGGATGTATGGAACACTCAGCATCACCCATAAATCTGCAATCTTCATAATATGACAGTTCCGAACAAGACTGAGACAAGTAAATGGAAGATAAAATGCTCTACATGTACGAAAAATAAATAAATAAACAACCTAGTGGTAAATATATGGTAACAGGAGCGACGATACAGTTATAAATAGATAAATAATTATGGAGATTGATCATCTGAAAAGTCTACAAATAAACCTTCGGCTGACTCAAAAGAAGGAATTTTAATCTATAATTCTGCAAGTGATTAATATAATTAGTATGCCATCGCGTTCCATGACCGAGCCTTACTCGAGAATGTTCCATTGGTTAAGTAAGGAAGGGAATTGAGATTCCTCAGCGAAGGCTGGGACAAAAGAAAAGTGAAAGTGGTGTGCGAAATTCCTTATTTAAAGAGAAAAGGGGTGGACTTATGAAGCAGAGGAATTTATAATTAGGGGTTAAACGACTCCAAGGAGGAAATAAATGGGTGTCTATGGTTTTCTTAGGGAAGGAATGGAGTAGTTAAGAATCCAGGGTCAATAGAACGAGCGAATTAATAACCTCGATACAAAAAAGTAACTAAATCACCCAGAGTGTCCGGCTGAAAATTTTAATTACGAATAAAATAATAAGGTTTATTTCTTAAGTAAAATTTTGCCTCAAATGAGTTGACCTCAAATGTAGACCTGATAAACTTAAGCAAAATTGTACGTAACTCAATAAAATATTAATCATCTATATAAAATATCCAGTGGATTGTGAAGATTCTATAATGAGCAAAAGTTTATAGCTAACGATTTGCGCATTGCGCCTGGAATATATAATCGTAAACAATGCACAAATGAAATAGTTTGAAGTCACACAGTTAATTTTTCCTGATTCAACGACGTTGACAATTTTGAACAATGTAAAATATGATACTTTAGGATTTCTCTTCATATTGACATTAAAAACTTGTAGGTCCATTAATTCATAAACATTCTCACCAAATAAACTAAACCTGCTAGCGTCGTAAGCAGATTTTTCTTCCATTTTATATGATGAAGGTGTTTTTGAAGAGCCGGTGTCCAACCCCCTATGTCTCAGCAGTTAAAAAACTTTTTTGTAGAATAACATTACTGTTGAGTATGCAATTTCTAAATGGACAAGTTCTTAATAGCATTTTCTCTTTCTTCAAGAATTTCACTAACAATTACTCAAAGTTTGGTCAAATATAATCATGCCCCAAAACATAAAGTTTAGTATTTATAAATGCATGCATGCATGTTTGCTTTGCGTTTCTGCAGTGATAAGTATATGAAGAATCTTCCCTTACACATCAGAATAACTTATTTCTCTTCATAGCACTATTTTACATTCATCTCTCAATTAATAACCCGAGAAAAACGTGAGCTCCAATTAGTGCTTTTAGAAACTAAACCCTCATCGCCCTTCTCAGAGACTTTTCCTCCCGCCAACAGATCATCCATTTAAGTCATTTGGAGCGTCTTTTACTCTCCTTCCCGGCATGCAACGCGGCTCCTTCCCCTTGAGACACTCATTTCAACCTCTTCTCTTAATTTCCCTGCCAATTTTCTCCATCTCCGACTTCCTCTAATCTTCGCCATATTCGCGAGGCTTTCATATTTACTCCGCCCTCCGATTCCTGTTTCACTCGATGGAAATGCGAAGTCGCAGATTCTGCACCAATTAACTCAGATGAAAGCAGTCGCTTTAACCCTTTCGGTGTTTCACGAAATTCGGCGTTTGAGAAAAAATCGCACGTATATAATTACGAGGCAACGAAACGTTCGATCAACGTATTTGAAACGTACTTTTCAGCCGTTAAAACGGAAACTACAAGTCAAAGGGTGAAAAGTAGAATTTGGTAGGCTTCAAAGAGGTAGGAAATATCCCGTTTGAGATCCCACAGGAAGCAATTATTGATATGGAGCTTTTAAAATTTCAGTCAATTAGTATAGAATTTTCTGCTAATAAAATATTTACATATTTATATATACTCTGCCTTTTGACGTGTGGCAGAGGATGCATACACCATAACTTTACCTCCCTAATCGATTACTTTCGTGCATCGTTCGCAGATTTAATTTATTACATAAATTGAGATTATTTTTAATCTCCTATATAATAGAGATCCAATTTTCCAATTCCAATCCTGCGTCCTGCAGTATTTGAGCAACAATACTACCGATACCACTGATGGCACTTTGAAAACGATTCAATGGTACACGAATAGCGGGTTTTGCCTGCTACCGTACCTTGATGACAGTGATATTTCTCAGTCGGCTTCTGATTGAAGATAGATATTGATGTACCTCAAATTTAGATTTATCTCACAAAGCCAGTCATATTTTTAGTAATGCGCATGGCTGTGACATTCTGAAATCACCATGCTATGCCTTTTTATGGGAACGCTTTTACTCATCTGGTATCGAATCGGAAACCAATAACGTAAACGAATCTGTTACCTTCGAGGCGTTGACTTTTAATAATGCGCAAGTTTTGCAGCTTCTGTTTCTCTAGTTTTAGGCGAACGTTTACGTATAACATCCACAGTGAAAACTATCATGTTGAATAGCTGAATTTCACGTTGATTCTCGGCGGGAAGTAAAGATTGATAAGCACCATATTAATTGCAACTCACCCGGCTTTCGTGAAAACAACAGTAGGTCTATGTAACAAATGGGACATGGAATTACACTATTTACTCGACATACTATTACGATAATCAGTGAGGGCATACATCCTGGTGATTCCCAACATAAATGCTATTCATAGGATCATTGCATTACGTGAACGGTTTCTATTCTTAGCAATCTAGCTCAACGAGGAAAACAAAGTGAAACTACCTCACTCATTTTGCCAATTCCTCTGCAGCTAAAAGTGGAGGGATTGAATTGTAAATTCCAGCAAGAATACATTAACGATAGAATAACGGGTTGATGATTATTATGACTAGGATATCGTAAAAATAAAATCCACGGCTTGGAACAGTAATTATTTTGGTCCATGTTTTCGCTCCGGTTCAATGAAAATGCCAAGTTTCGGTTGAGGCGTCCGTTCTCCTGAAAGGTTGAAGGAAAACACATAGTTGCAGGGGGGATAGAGAGGGAGTAAGTAAGGGGGAAAGATGAAAGAAAACGAAAGAGAGTGGTGCTGAAAGAAGAGGGTTATCAGTGAAGAGGGAAAGACAAATTGGCGAAGGAGTCCTTGGGAATGCATGAGAAGATGCACCCCTAAGCGACTCTTGTGCAGAAAACGCGGCGCGCAGTACTCAGTAACTAAGTCTCCCGTTTCTTGCCAAAATAATGACAGTATGATTCCTTTGATATCATCACGCACATCTCATAGTACGATTTAAAAACGAACACTGCGAAGGGAAATGCTGGAAGAATTGAACCGGGAAATTATCATTATTAGAGGAAAAATCAATATCTTCGCGTGAATGCCTAGTGTCACTCTTAAGCCCAATATTACTATGTACACTGAAAATGGATTTTGCAAATGTTAACTTTAAGGCAAAAAATAATAATATTTTACTATAGTTAAAGTGAAAATTATAATTATTCCCATACATCTATGAAGGATTTGCATGTAAATTATCATTAAATTCACTTTAACTCTAAAAAAATAATAATACCAGATCCTAAGGTGAACTTTACATAAACCCCAATAGAAGTATACGTAATACCGGACCATACGCTTAGCCATAAGTAAAAGTAAACAGCTCCCTGTATTTTATTTCACAAAAACTCCAAAATAGATAAAAAACTAAAGTATCTCATTAAATATCTTGTTAATGACAATCGAAATCGATTTATTCGACAAAAATTAAATGTCTGCTGTATTAGCGTACTTAACGTGCTTGTTTCTAGCCTTTACAGCTACTGCTCTGTTGTTCCGAATTGTAACAAGAAATAAGATTACTCAAATTCATTTACTTATGATGACATATAAATGCAATATATTACCAAATATACTGCTCTACAGAGTCGAAATTTGGATATTTGGTTGAATAAAAATTAGCTATGACCCGCAAACTGATTCCACTTATAACATAACTCATTTGTCTCTATATTCTTGTCATTGTCACTAATCCTCTCCCAAAAACATCAGTCTACTCATGCACTCATCTCGGAAAACACAAATGACATTCGGGCTCCCGGATAGCAAAGTGGGTAACGCGTTTGACTTAGGCGAAAGTGGTCCCCGGTTCGATTCCTGGTGGGGGCCTACGTGCGTAATGACCAATGCAGTCGAAGCACTTTTAACAATACTAATACTACTACAAATTACATTTCCTAGAGACATTTCGGATCCAAATCAAGAAAAGAATTAAAGTAAACACCAAGATAAACACACACATATATGTACAATGAATGAAACGATGTTGTCATAAATATATAAACCTTTAAATGTTCGTGATATTTTTTGTGTTCAAGAAAGAAGAAACGACAGTAAAATCGTGATTTTATAGGCTCGCATACGCACCGACCGCTCGATGAAGAATCCAATCCATTCCTCTTAACTTCCCTTCGCTGATTCGCAATGGAATGCGGCAGAGGACGGGTCGCTATCCGATCTTCGAATCGGATGTTTAATTTGGGGAGACGCGGTGCCTTGGGAAATCACTGCTCCAATCCAAAGAAGAAAGGATGAACCCTGCTTACAGACTGACGTTCCGTTCAATTTTCTAGGCCTATCATCAATCTCATTCATTTATATTCCGAGTGTAGATAGACTCACGCACAAAAGTATTTTAAAACTGGTTGAAATTCAATAAGCCGCCAATTTTATACTCTTCTAATTACTTTACTAATTCGACTGATTGCTTTGCTCGAAATATATTTTTCCCTAAAGAGGCTGGCTATATCCTAACAATGGGCTCCCGGACAGCCAAGTGGGCAACGCATTCGACTTCGGTGAAAGCGGTCCCGGGTTCGATTCCCTGTTGGGGCCCACGTGCGAAATTACCTAAGCCGTCGAAGCACTTTTAACAATACTACTAGTAATATATCCTAACTATATGCAACTATGTCTATCAGTAATATCATAATTTACATTAGAAATATAAAAAACTTCTGGGACAAAATACTGACAATAACATTGGACAATACCTATCAGTAGCATAAAATAATTTCTTGACATGATTTTCGATATATTTGAATGATTTTACACCATTTCGTAGATGAAAATTTAACCCAAACTAAACAATCTTTTTACAAAACTTAAAGATTAAATTTCTAAAAGTTAACCTAGTTTAAATATGTATTGTAAAAAGAATATATTTACCTGTGCAAAATCGAAAAATGTGGCATTTCCGTTCCGTAAGAAAATTTCTGCGTACCGAAATTTCCAATAGCATTTCGTGGCAGCCAAAAATACGCAGAGTTTATCAAAAGAAAAGAGCGTTATTTGACCCTCTGCCATTTTCTAACCAGAGATATGAATAAATGAATGGAGAGGTGCAGTACATGCCTAATTCAATGTAAAATATATTCTGCCAGAGCCAAAATCCAACGCTTGGAGGCGATTTTAAAATTAATAAAAGTTAAAAATCCTCCGGTTGTCCCTCCTTCACATATAATTCATGGAAAACTTGACATTAAGTAGAAAGATAGGCCCCATAACTTTATTTCACCACAGAAAAATAGTGTAGCTAATTCGGTACATTTACGCACAACTTCTATCAGATTGGAAGTGAAACGGAATACAGTTTCTGAAGTTGCTGCTGCGTTTAGATACATCCACTTTAACTCCACAAAATTATTCGAGAGATTGAAAATTTTTATCATGAATGACTGCGGACTTGAATCGATTGCCATTAGAACGTCATTTTTCTGGAAGACGGCAAAAAATAACTAAGTATCTGAGGCAGGCGGAGGAATGTGTCGCGCGTTAAAAGCGCCTCTATCGGTACAAATGCAAAGGTCTATCGCACAACTGGATTGATCTTTACAAATGTGAAATATATCCACATGTTAACCAATGTATGTACCGTTTTCTGATTCAGTTAAATTTGAATGTTTCGATAAAGCATCGAATACAAAAACCAATGTTGGACAAAGTAAACTGTCACTAGCGAGGCACTTATTATAAATATCATAAGAGGACACTGGAGAACGTTTCCAATATTTCATTAAGGTTGAAAAATAATATAATATATTAATATTATAATAATTTAATCATTTCAATTAAACATTAATAAAAGAATAACAATCACAATACATTGATGATTATTCTAGCGAAACTTCATTGTCATTATTACTTATTTTCAATTAAAATGCTAATAATCATAATTAAATCGGTAGAGTTAAATATCACGGAATAGCATAAAAATAATCAATCATGCGTCACCTTAATAAGGCAATTCAATCACCAATAGTTCGTTGGAATATTGCGATACCCGACAGAGGAATTCTTATGACCATTACTATTTTGCCACTCGAATACAATCCACGAGAAAAATCCTCGTAAAATACAATCCAAGAAAAATTAACTCATTCGCCTGGAAAAATATGTAAGTAATAACTACTGAAAATGTCAACATTTGTGATCGACGATGCCTAAGAGCATTTATTTATTGCCAGAGGCATGTTTCCATGGAAATCCTTCCAAGCCGGATCCGTCAAATAAGCCCCGTTGCTAGTTCAAGTGATTTCTCGCTTGGTGCGCCCTCAGCGGAAAAACAGCGCTAATGCACGAAGAGCGCTCGACAAAGGCGCATCGCGGAGGCGGAAAATAGGGAAGCACTTCGAAAAAGTAAATAGAGAGTCGGTAGACGAAACTGGGGCAATCACCAGATGTCGCGCAACTACATAGGTTCTAATGAGCAAAATAGAGCGGTATATTTTTATGCGTGTCGTAATTTTAATTTAACTTTCGATGAACGAAAAATTACATTGGCAGTTTCAGAAGCGTAGAATATTATGGAAAGCAGTAAAATAATGAGCCACATTATTTAGTGGGTTTCCTTTTACATAACAGTACATGCAGTATAATACTCAGCGAAATAGCCAATGGCTGGAAAGGCTGAAGCTTAGGGCCCTTTACATTTATTCAATAATTTTCATAGCAACTGTATGATTCAGAAATATCTATGGCAGCTGGAGGAATGTTTCCACATAATCTAGTCCACTGCAGAGTAACAGTAACTTTGGTTGGTAATTTAACATCGATTTCTGTTTCGCGTCCTTTGATGAAAGCTGCGAGAGCGAAAGTATGATCACATCGTTTTAAATAACTTTTTTTAAATCCTCTATTAACAACGATGAAAAAAGTATGCTGTAATATATCCTATCAACTAGGGAGTAACTACGAAATATATTTTTCCTCAGATATCAAGTATAGCTTTTAATTAAAATAATGATATTTCAACCCTGGAAAAGTACAACGGTATACCAATAAAGACAATAATAACCAATAAAAAACAACAATGTATCAAAAGTGATACACCAACAACTGTTAGTTTGTTCGCAAAATGATGAAAACATATATGTATAAAAAAGCCGTTTCAGGCAATAGGCAATGTTAAAGCAAGGGAATTGATACGTGAAAATTCCATCTTAGCCTTTCCATCCGATTAAATCGCTCATTTCCCTGCTTATAGAACGAATTTTAGCGAAAACACTTATTTAAAATCTGATATAAATGATTTCCTAACATTCTAGCACAAAAATCTGAAACAAGAGACAAAAGAGAGCAAAAATGAGTTATTTGCAGCCCTTATCAGCCTATTTGTGTATGAAAACAGTTTGAGTTTGCTATTTATTTGTAGGTCATAACGATTTTTACTTGTTTCTCTGACTCAGCCAATGGACGTCTTGTAGGATAAATTCGCGAAATAACGAGTGAAACAAAATCAAAGATGAATAAAACGTACAGTAAATTTATGAAAGAAATATACATCTTTTTAAATACCAAACAAGTCTTTCGGCGTGTGGCAGGGGGTGTATACACCATTAGTTCGAGTTACCTCTTTAGATTACAGTGGTCGCGTACCGTTCGCAGACACTATGCAGTCTTTCCCCTATTTAAGGGGAACACTACTATAGCTTCCGTCAAAGATGCCTTATCAGACAGCCTTAATATGCAAAAAATATGTCGTACATGGAATTACGTAGATATCTTTAGCATAAATGTATTTAGGTAGAATTCCTGTTCTATTTATATAAATCACTCCCATATAGGCCCAAGTCACTTTCATATAACGTCAAATTCAGTTCATTGATAAGACAGTATTGGAACAGATCAAACTAACAGAAAATTCCTCAAGGAGAAGGGTAGAGGTGACGTTACACGTTAAGGCGTGCATCTAAGAAAAACCCTAAAGAAAAAAAGGACATGAAAAAAAAGTCTGACAAGACTCGAACCTGGAATCTTCCGCTTTCCGGGAGGATGATTTAGCCAATCAAGCTATCGAGCCAGTTTGATAACCGCGACGAATTCGGAAATTTTAGAACGAAACCTTTAAAGGAATGTAGACGTTCTAAATATTAAACGCATCTTTCAGAGGAACAATGGAAGGAAAAATATATTGTCTCACAAGCCCTCTCTTTAACCCAAAAACTAACGAATGCGTTAACAGGGGAAATGTAATCAACTGACTTGAGGTGAAGGTTATTAGAATACGGGCAAAGGAAAGACAACAAAATGTTGTTCAATGGAACCAGAAAAGCGGTTTGAAGATCAATCCACCGCGAAACTGTCGAAAGGCTGCCTCTAAAAATTGTGTTTTCGTTTGATCAAATCCTTTCCCAAATATTGCACCAGCGGGTCTTCAAAGAACTAATTCCGCGATATAAAAAAGAAAGTTCAGTTTTTTCGATTGAAATTCTTTACGTTGAGGATACACAGAAATGGAGAATTAGCGTTTTCGGAAGAATTTCCATCTAACCGCGGAAAATAAACGAAGTTCGCACACTGAAAAGAAACGAAGAAGGAACGTTTTTCAGCGAGGATATATTTACTAAACAAGCAAGAGCTCAATGATAAAGGGGCAATTAAAAGTAGATAATGCGTGATATGAAAAATAACACCATTTCTCCCGTAGCTTAAACTTTACGGTATATGTTCCAGAATAAAATTAAGTTTTTAGAACCATTCAAACTTCTTCAAATTTTTGAATTAGGCTTTGAAATGTCAGGAGAGTAATTATCAGAATAAAAAACTAAGATGATACCTTTCGTTCGACGAGAAATAAGTATATAACAGATAAAGGAAGAGTAGATAAAATTTAAATGTCAATTCTATGCTCTATTCAGTCATTATTCCCAAAATTATTTTCAATTTCTTGAATAATTAAAATTATTTAACTTAGTATATAAATCAGTATATGCATTTTCTTTTATTTAAAAAAAGTTAACCATCCGTCCTCCGATTCGATTCAAATTCCAATCGCGAGCGCCGATTCCATATGATATTCAAACATAAAGGAAATCAGATATTCGTACGAGCTACGTCTGGAAATATTTTTGCCCTAAACTTAGGAGTTGCCGTCGTCTTGTTAAATTTCACCATTTTGGAACCAAGTTTACTTAATTTCACGCCGAAACATTAACAAAAAAGGACAGTAAAGATGTGAATCGAGCTTTTTGTGATTGTTCAATGAATAAAATTAAGACAAATTTACATGTTTAATAAGATCTTGCTGCATACATTTTGAATTTTAAAAATAATGACTACTAGAGATGAAAGTTAGGTATCAAATCATATTCTTCCTTACGAAATAATTCATTCCCACGCTGGGGAATTGAAAATCACCAGGAATAAATAATTTTGCTTGCATTCAAACTCCTCATATTCTCACCATTTTGCATACCGAGCACTTCTGCTGAGAAATGCACAAAAGCAACGGAAGCCGTATTTCGAAAGACTTTTGGGTGCATTATGAAAATATAAACGGAGAGTGCGTGTAATAAGGAAGTGATCAAAGGGCTCATAGTCTAAAGGTCAGACCACTGCAAAGACCAGAAGTTCTTCTCACGACTGATTTGATCTATATGGCTGATATCTACTATTTTTGAATGTCTGTCAGAATATGCCCTCTTCCTTAGTAAAGTATTAGTAGGAATTTCCTTAGTAAGGAGTCAGGTTTTTCACACACCCATTCTTATGACTGTGTTCCTGTTGCGGTTTATTTATACAAAAGTAGAAACTTTGTTTATTAACCCACAAGCAGTTTTCTTCTATGGATTTTTTCAAACCATCTCTTTTAGATTTCGTATAACAAAGGGTTAGATGCAAGAGGAGACTTGGTCAATGTCGCCATAATAAAGTCGTATGATTTTTATTAATATTAACTGAGAGACAATGTAATATTCTCTTTCTGACTCAATTGTTTTAAGCGGCGAAAGCAACGCAATATACAAAAATGCCTTGAATTTGAAATTCGATATGCAGATTACGACGTAATAGCCCGATATTATAATATATATATTAAATGGGTATTCGCAAATGTTCTCTTTAGGGCCCTGTAATATAAGGTTTCGTTAAAGTGAGGATCATTGCTAATCTCCTAAGTATAGGATAAATTGGAATGAATATTAACTATTACTTCAGTTTAAATCTAACAAAGCTATATGATACCGGGCCCTAAAGTGAACATTAGTGAAACGCCCGTTTTAAGTATACATAATAATTGCGGGCCTGAATGCTAGACATGAATAAGGGGGCGTGAAGCGAACAGGAAGGGCCAGGATGTCTTTGGAACCAAAATTGGATTGATGAATGATGGTGATGTTTGCACGTATACAATGGAGCCCGTTTCAAACTATCCTAAGGACGCGCTTTCCATATATTTTACGCATTTTTCGAGAAATTCGTGGAAGGAAAACCCGTTTCCAACCGCCCGTAAGTCAGTTATTTTCCATCCTAGGTTTACCGCAACCCTCTTTGGACAATTAATCGCCGCATATTGTGGGCTATATATTATTTGTATTATCCGCCCCGCCGTCCTCTTCCCTCAGCGGCCTCGCCGTGTATCACAGTGAATCCCCTTTGACTAACATTTGCGATGACAAATTGTATAGGGGAAATTAAAATCGCACAACACTCTAAATTCAACTCTCGGAGTCGACCCTGAGATACAGACAATCTGTATCTTCCCTAACACTTTCATCTCTGGGCAGAGTCATGAATAATGTCGCAAGCGGTCTTTTCTTTGGTTGTAAATTCAATATTTTATCATATTCAGCAATCAAAACGGACACCCGGACATGAAAAAAGGACATGAGCCTGACTCGAACCTGGAATCTTCCACTTTCACTGTGGATGCTATAGCCATTCAAGCTAACGTGCCAAAACAGCATCTCACATCGTTTTTGGAGATTTTATAGGCAAGGGGAAAGTGGTTTCGTCCGTCTATGTGGCATCGTCAACGGCCAACGTCCTCGTTGAGGAACCGGCCGTATAAAAGAGAAAGGAGAACTCCCCTTAAGAACAATACAAGGAAAAGTGTAAAGGCGACTTTACGCGTAAAGTCAAGCACCTAGAAAACATCTCAAGGAAATAAAGACATAAAAAAAGTGTTACAGGACTATTTTCAGCCACTGTCAGACTTTTTTACGTCCATCACGCCTTTACGTGCAAAGTCACCTTAACATTTTTCCGTGGGTATTTTCGCCAATCAAATGTTATTGTATTAAAATATAGCTATTATAAAAGAAAACTAAAAATTATACCAGTATTTTATAGTATTTAAAGCGCTAACTTTAATTTTAAGAATCTATAACCACTCAAATTTCGCGATATAAATTAAACAAAATTATTCATATTACGCCTTAAACGCCATCTCGCGGTTAACGAACATTAAGAGCGTCTTATGCGGGTTTTAATGACTGGATATTTATTTAAATTGACATTACGCTTTCTCAAAATGGAGACTCGTACGGGAATTGAAGAGAGAATGAGAAAGTGCAAGAGCCAACGCCCTTCTGCTACCGTGGAGAAGGCGTTTCACAAAGTGCCAGAGTAATCTCAGATAGATGAGGAATACTTCAAAAGCAATATTTCTTCATTGTCGATTCGAAGGTTGACCTCAGCGTCTGGTGCAGAATAATGAGCCTCCAGCTACCTCAACTATTTTGAGTCTTTTGGAAAATTTGTAATATTTGGTTATCTAAACAAAATTGAAAAATAATTTATTAGCCAGAATCTCCTTACTGGTAGTTGCTTATGCTACCAAAATTATCGATTTGTTGAATAGGAATTCACCAGATTTAAGTCTGTTCTTCGTGGTCTGAGGGATTGAATAAGCGAACTCTTCGCAACCTACCCTCGCTAAAGAAGCAGAAGGAAACAGTTTCGAGTTTTATGGCGCTGACTTCTCATCAAGAGTGGCTTGCGATGGAAGAATTCTGTGCGAGATATCTCATTTGACCAATGTTTTGTTACCACCGGACTAGTAATCCAACTGTAACATATTTGTGAAATAAATAAATATCTCATTCACAGCATAAACTAGTCTTTAAGATGAGTTGCAGGAGGTTTTTTCTTTAACTATCAATGGGATTGTACAACCTCTTATTTCTTATGCTGCTTCTATCACCCAACTTACGTTAGCTGCTAAAACAGCACACAATTAAAGGAAATATTAACATTGAAAGTTGAAAGTAAAGTACTATTTATTTGTCAATTTTGAGACTAATAATTCCAGAGGTGTACAACGGTACATAATTGGACCCGCAACATTCAAATCTCACAGATAAAGTCAAAATCAAATGCTGTCATAAATTGGGTTTCATGGGTTCCGAGAAAGCTTTAGGAGGTTTATATATTACAAAATTGGTTAACAACTGCGAGGCTTCTGGGATCCCGGATATTCAAATGCGTGTTCGTCTTTGGGGAAAGCGGTTCGGGTTCGATTCTCGGTGGGAGCCCATATATATGGAATTACCTCAGCCGCCGAAGCACAACAATATTACTCCGATGTTAGATGAATACCTTATTAGTAACTTCGAAAATTATTTCCGCCACCTGCGGCGTTTTTTTGAGTTAGTGTCCAAGTTCTGTGGAATATGTACAATGCGAAGGCACGATGTACGGACAGGAAATCGAAATATGAACTCACCTCATAATCAATGGAAAATTTAAGGTAAACAGCTATTACCATAACATCTTCAACTCGATGATTATGTTTTCCCTGCATTCCTTTAAAATAGGAAGACATTCATGTAACAGCGGCTCAATCTGGTGAAATTAGGGACGCCTCCATACAATACGGGAATTCTGACATCCGTACTGATGGAGTATCTCACTTGAAATAACATGAACTCTGCAAACACAAACTGTTGAGTGTCAGAAGAATGGAAGAGTGGATGCGCTATGCAAACCGCTGCTTTGGAGTTGAAGGGCCTTCGCATAACCCGAATGCGTCGGATTCCTCGAAAAGGAAGTCCTCAGTGGAATTTGAGCATATTTCACACAACACACAAGTATCCTGTCAGTCAATCATTCGTGGAACAGTAGATTTGATTATGAAATACTGGTTTATCCCTCATTATCGCCACTCACCGAAAGGCGGCTTGGAGGATACATAAAAATATTTCCAAAAGTTAAAAATTTTTACAACAGTCAAAATATAATATCTAAAGGAAGGAACCTGCCTGAATACTGCCTACCTGATCCTACCAGAATACCTGGCCGAAAAGTGGGAGACCTGGGTACGAGTCTCAGTCATGTCGCTATTTTTTATACAAGTTATTCGCTAAAAATTTATTTTGGTTAATGACCTGCTCTAATTGGCTTAGACTCAAATATATACATTCATGTATAAGAACCCATGTATTCGGTAAATTTGTATACAGTGAGGAATCAACTAACACGGAAATAAATTAATTTATCGTAAACGTTCGTTTGGGTTTCGACAGAGTTATTTTCCACAAAGCCAATGTACTCCATAAGTATCCAGCCAAATCCTTTCCGTGTGTACTTCAACATCTATTAATATTTTCCCAAAACCAAATATTCTCGTTACAGTAGTTCATGGGTAAAAAACCCTTATTCATCGGAAGGCCACATTTGCCGCTCAATAAGATGGCTCTTTTAAATTGCTTACATTTAAATAGGTTAATATCGAAACTGTAAATAAGAAAATAAATTAATTTGCTTAGTGAACTACGAGACTGCACAAACAATGCTTAGAGACCAACTTCTTCACAAGCATTTGCTTCAGAAAATGATTGAAATGCCTCAGTGAATCACCAAAAGGGCCACATTTGGTCTGACGGCCGTTAATTCGCCACCTCTGCGATAGTTATATGTACCGCATCACGTATCTCCATTACCGTACTCACATCTTAATCACATTACTACATATTTATGCTGCATTTGCTGCAGTAAGTAATTTCAGTTTACGTGTCTACATCTAGATGTTCACAACTGTTTTTCCTCGTTGAAGGCAACCCTTGAAAGATAATAAAAAACGACCTTTGGAAGAGAAGGCCGTTCATCCTGGAAACACTGTCGCCAATGAGCGAATGGAAACATTGGATCTTTTCTGCTCAGGTGAAAGCCGTTCTCTTGGAAAATCGGCGCTCCTTCCAGATGAGGATCACTAAGTGTTCGCCATACGTGTGACGTAGTTTGGCGGCGTAAAAATCGACCCGCGAAGGGGTGAAAGGGACGAATCGAAAACTGCGGACACACAGCGCCATCGGCTGAGGAGCGGGGGGTTGGGGAAACACGGCATATATTAGATGGCGTTTTTGGTTTGAGATATAGCGAGCGATGGGTTAGAGTTCGATTTTGTCATAAAGACGTTTGAAAAGAGAGAAAATGAGAAGGGGAGTTAGGAGAGGAAAAGAAAGAAAAGTCCGAGAAACTCAGAGGTTCTGAAGAATCATCGCCCTATGAGAATCGCGTTTTTTTTTCATTCCGGCGCTTAAATATCATCTCTCCATTATAATCCAGAACATTTTGAAATTGTTACGCACAGTTAACCACGAGATTAACACTATGCTGAGGTTTCCGATCTTAACTTGATAACAATTCGCAAGATTGAAGTATGCGTTCACTTTACTCAGTTTGTTTTCAACTTCGACATGGGGCCTCTGAATAGCAATGTGGGTAACGCGTTCAACTTCGATGAAAGCGGTCTCAGGTTCGATTCCCGGAGGGGGATCACCTGCGAAATGACCTTAACTGCAGAAACCCTTTTAAAGTACTTCTACAACTTCTTTTTGTCAGAATGCAATCGAAATTAAAGACAAGTTGCCAAAGAAAGGATTCAAAATATGTCGATTTCGAAGCGCATTCAAAATCCAATTATCAATAGTGAAGAGTAGTAACGCTAAATGAATTATAACTTTTCTTGGCAACAAAGAATGTTTTACATTGAAACACCTTGCGAGTTATTGCAGATCTGTATCTCCCACCACTACTCCGAACACAAAGGAGTCATTCCCAAGGTGGTTAGAGGTAATTAAATCCGTCAAGCTGAAATGTTGCATAAAGACCTAAGGAGAAACCGAAGTTGAAAACAGACATTATTAGGTCTCAAACCCAGGTCTCCAACTTTCTGAGTGTATACTTAATAATTATAATATGCATATAGTTAGCTAGTGTAAAGACAGGGTAATTTAAGGGAAACAGAAAGTAGATTAACACTGTCGAATGATTCAGATCGAATAACGAAACAGTGCGATGATTGGCAATTAGGGCTCTAAGTAGACAAATGTTCAACGTTAACTTCTTCGAGAGAAAATCTGGTACCAATAATTATTCGCACAGCCTCCGAGGGAAAGCTATATTAATAGCATAATCGGTAAGATATATTGGACTAACCTTCATGATTAATTTAACATGCGGTACCGTCAACTGTAATATTTCTGTATACTTTAGAAACTCGGAATCATCAAGAGAATAGACGATAGGAGCGAAGAAATAGTCCTTAAGCGGTGTTAGTTTGCGTTGCCTAGGCTTCACCCGCAGTATGCATGTAGTGTAAACAATTCTGGCGAAAAGTGTTGTATTCGAGAATTATAAATGGTACAGAGAAGAGGGAACTTTTCTCAAAATAATGTGACGAAAAATCAGTGAGCTTTACTCAGAACCTTCAGGACGCAGGGTGGGAATCTTCATATTGCATATAAAGTATGCAGAATATAGAAAAACAAACACTTAATTTACTAAGTAAGTGCAGAGAAGTTCAGTAAGTTCTTAGAAGACGTAGCCAATATTGTGCGTCCTCCTTGTTATATAGGCTGTTATAATACTGAGAGAATAATCAAAGAAATTGGTGTTAATTGGTGTGAGAAATTGGTGCTAAAAATTCAAATTTAAATTTAAAATATCCTTCTTTTATTTTTATGGAACGAAATTTATTCCTTCGATAAAAAAATTACAGAAAAGCTTGATTCCATACTAATCGCCCGCGGCGACAGAGGGGTTAGCGCTCCAACTCCAGGGTCCTGGGTTCGAGTCCCGGCTAATCGAATTCATCCGGTTGCACGTATATATGTTTTCGATTCTTCCGATAACAGCGGAGAGTAGCAGTCCGTAAAAATCAGCGCCACAACCAAGTTCACCATCAAATTATCAGTCGACTACGTAAGTGATAAGAATACGGCTAAGAAAGAAACAGATAAACTCTATACATAGTCGTGCGTTGTATTCGCGATTTCAAGCACATCTTCTGAGCCCTGAGATGGTTAGCGCAGAAATACACTTTTTGAACTCATTCCTCTAAACTTAAAGACAAATAGCCACTAGGCAATTTCTTATCAGCTTTGGGAAATCTCTTTTCAAATAAAAAAATAATAAGTTCGAAATAAGTACAAAAACCTGGTAAGAATTAACTTTTATTAGTCTATTGAAACTTCATGAAGACTACGTCATAAAATCGTTAAAATACAAACACAAAGAAGCCACTTTCAAACATTTTCTTTCTTAAAGGAGAGCTACTTGGAACGGAAAATAAAAAAGATTGCGAAGGTGAAAGGGCGAAAGAAAAAAACGTGATGAAAGGGGCCTTTAGTAGGAAAATGAAAACAGGGCTAATGAGTACAAGGAAGTAAACAAAGAATGTAGATGATTAAAGGAAAAAGAAAGGGAAATCGCGTAGGAAGGAATAAACGGAAAGTAACCTTCGTTTCACTTAATGAGAACCTCTCCTACAGAGTAATAAAAAGACCTATTATACAAGCAGTAACGAATTGAGTTCCTCGAATAGATTCCGGAAAAAAGGTTACGACTTAAGTATAGGCAAGGAGATAACACATAGTGAGCCTTTGTCCGGAGAAATTTAATTATGAGTACTTAACACAATTCTCATTCCAGTTAATGAAATATTTAACCAGGCCTATGAAAAATAAAAGTTCTTGTAAACTTGTCCTCAATTTGTTAATTTAGGAATGAGTAGCCTTTTTCGTTTCCGAATGGATGTAATTGTGGCGTTAATTCGATAATCCACTTGATCAAACCAATATCTCCATGACTCATGAATGTGATTATTTTGAGTAATGCAATTTATCCTATGAAATATTTTCAATTTTATCTGAAAAAACCATAAAAAGACACTCAATGAGTTCCATGAAAAATATTCTGTTCTTATGCACGACCGGTTTCGTTACATCAGGTGGTGACGTTACGATGTAACAAAACCGGTCGTGCATAAGACTAAAATATTTTGTACGGAACTCACCGAGTTTTTTCTTTATGGTGTTTCAATGGAGGTGTTCCACTAAATAACACCAGGTTACGTTTATTTTCCAGAAAATTTTTAAAAATCTATATTATTTAAAATATCTATTACTGCTTACATCATGTAATAATATTGTATTGTTTATTTATATCTCGAAATTCTTTCATTAAATTAATATAATCTGCGGCATCAAACAGTATTCGCCCCTCCTTTACAAACCTTAAAGATACTGCTTTTGTTAATGTTAAAGCGATAAGCTGTCTATTATAATTTCTTTTAGTTAATATGCAATCATAACTGCTCTTTATAAAATTTCCTGAATTCCACATGCAGAAATATTAATCAATCATTTTATTTGTCGAATAAAAACACGTTCTGAAAAACGTATATATATATAACTTGTACTTACCCACAATATAAGTTTCGTCGACGAGCAGTAAAAGCAAAATATGTAAAGGTTTTTAAAAATTAAATCTAAACTTGTTCAAAACAGTTTTTTATTAAAAACTCCTCGTTTTTTATATTTTAGTCATTTAGCGATCGGCTAAATAAATGGCAGGAAACAGAAAATACTAGAAAAGTAGAACTAGTGCTAGTACTAGAACAGTAAATGGGGTGTGGTGCTAACTCGTTTCCTTGTGGTACACCTTGGCTGACGCTAAATGAACTGGCAAATATTAGCTGCGAGAAAATCTTTCTAGATCTGACGAATACAAGAGAAAAGGAAAATACAGATTTAAATGACAGTTTCCAGGACTTCCCGGCTAGAGGAAAATCGGTCATGATATAGCTATCTTAATATCGAAGGTATATGCTATTGTATATGTTATCTGTATGTTGCTAAGAGTCTTCGGTCTATATTCATGAAATGTATTCCCTTCATGAGACCAATAAAAGAAACATCGAAAACAAAAAAAATCAATAATTTGACAATAATAAAGAATTTTCTAAAGAAGTCTCTGGTTTTTCTAAAAATAAGTCACAGAAACCTTGATAAAAATAAGAGAACATCCTTTTTAGCTCTAGCAAGCAGTTTTTTTTGCAAAATTAAACCACTGATAACCATCGTGTAAACTCAAGGTAGTAAAATAAAAGTGAAAATCGCCTAAGAAATATTCTTAATTCAGTCATCAAAAATTGAATCCAATTCTAAATCACGAGAACTTTGATAATATTCCAAACTTTTCTCTTTATTTAGTCGTTTTAACAAAGCGTCCCCTCGGAAACAAGTTATTATTGAGAAAGGTATTGAAGGAGTTATGTGAGGAATCAGTAATAAAACGACTAGTTTATTTTTAAAGTAAATAAGATATAAAAATCGATAAATAACAATGTTTGAATAATGAAAATCGAGATTAAGATAAGTTCGTAATCGGCGGCTATGTGAACAATTCGCAGTGATACGGGACCTTTTCTCACTTGTATGCATATACGATTAGAACATCAATTAAATCAAAATACCCCATATGAAACCATCAAATAGCATTTAAAAGGTAAATTTCTCACATTCGATAAGTTTTAATAGCGATGATGCCAGTAAAGGTAAACAAATTTATTAGAAAAGTCACCAAGAAATAGAAATTTTTTTGATTTCATCAACGAAACTGGTAATCAAAATAAAGTATCTGATTTAGTTTCAAGAAGAGAATAATAATAACTTCTCTAATAAAATATGAAGATCCATTTTAGATATTACTATTATTTATTTATCCATGTAGAGGGGTTAGCGCTCCAACTCCAGGGTCCTGGGTTCGAGTCCCGGCTAATCGAATTCATCCGGTTGCACGTATATATGTTTTCGATTCTTCCGATAACAGCGGAGAGTAGCAGTCCGTAAAAATCAGCGCCACAACCAAGTTCACCATCAAATTATCAGTCGACTACGTAAGTGATAAGAATACGGCTAAGAAAGAAACAGATAAACTCTATACATAGTCGTGCGTTGTATTCGCGATTTCAAGCACATCTTCTGAGCCCTGAGATGGTTAGCGCAGAAATACACTTTTTGAACTCATTCCTCTAAACTTAAAGACAAATAGCCACTAGGCAATTTCTTATCAGCTTTGGGAAATCTCTTTTCAAATAAAAAAATAATAAGTTCGAAATAAGTACAAAAACCTGGTAAGAATTAACTTTTATTAGTCTATTGAAACTTCATGAAGACTACGTCATAAAATCGTTAAAATACAAACACAAAGAAGCCACTTTCAAACATTTTCTTTCTTAAAGGAGAGCTACTTGGAACGGAAAATAAAAAAGATTGCGAAGGTGAAAGGGCGAAAGAAAAAAACGTGATGAAAGGGGCCTTTAGTAGGAAAATGAAAACAGGGCTAATGAGTACAAGGAAGTAAACAAAGAATGTAGATGATTAAAGGAAAAAGAAAGGGAAATCGCGTAGGAAGGAATAAACGGAAAGTAACCTTCGTTTCACTTAATGAGAACCTCTCCTACAGAGTAATAAAAAGACCTATTATACAAGCAGTAACGAATTGAGTTCCTCGAATAGATTCCGGAAAAAAGGTTACGACTTAAGTATAGGCAAGGAGATAACACATAGTGAGCCTTTGTCCGGAGAAATTTAATTATGAGTACTTAACACAATTCTCATTCCAGTTAATGAAATATTTAACCAGGCCTATGAAAAATAAAAGTTCTTGTAAACTTGTCCTCAATTTGTTAATTTAGGAATGAGTAGCCTTTTTCGTTTCCGAATGGATGTAATTGTGGCGTTAATTCGATAATCCACTTGATCAAACCAATATCTCCATGACTCATGAATGTGATTATTTTGAGTAATGCAATTTATCCTATGAAATATTTTCAATTTTATCTGAAAAAACCATAAAAAGACACTCAATGAGTTCCATGAAAAATATTCTGTTCTTATGCACGACCGGTTTCGTTACATCAGGTGGTGACGTTACGATGTAACAAAACCGGTCGTGCATAAGACTAAAATATTTTGTACGGAACTCACCGAGTTTTTTCTTTATGGTGTTTCAATGGAGGTGTTCCACTAAATAACACCAGGTTACGTTTATTTTCCNTTAGTTATTAATGTAATATCAGTAGTTATGCAATGTAATATCCCCAGAGGTTATGTGAAAGAGAGGCCATTTTGGCCTAACCTCGCCAAAAGAATAAATAACAATTATTATTATTTATGAACACAAACATCCATTCCATAATCAGGAAAAACCGACTAGCCGGGACGGGAACCCAGGAACTTAGGGGTGGTGCGTTAGCACTTTAAACACTCCACCATTGCCGGAAGATTGCAGATTCTTAACCTTTGATGTAACCCCACATAAATAGTTGATATAGAATGGAATACGTTAGGTCTCGCGAGTAATTTTATTGTGTAGGGCCGGTTTCGCTATACCGTAATATCTTTGGGATAAGTAAATAAAAAACAAAATTATAAACTGAAAATATTAAAGAATCAAAGAGTTTTAGATTCCTCAATGTGAGACATGACTTGTAAAACCTTTTTTTTTTTTGCTGTTATAAAATGGCAAAGGCTGATGAGAAAGCGAAATAGTGTTAATGCACGGCCCCGACGGAAATGAATTCAGTGATTAAGGAAATGGAAAGAAAGATTGGAAAGGATCACGAATGAGAAGGGAAAAGATAGAAATCGAAGGATTCTTTATGTTGCGCTTCCGTTTTACGGGAAGATCGATGGCAAAGAAAAGGGCGGGGCGACATTCAAGAGAGAGAAATACGTGTGCTGATGAAAATGTGGGGCGCAAAAAATGCTCGGCAAAAAAGGATTCATTGTAAAATAGCAAAGGTAAAATGGACCAAAGTATCATGAAGCGATACTCAAGATATTTATTGTAGCAAAAAGGTTAGGAACGAAAATAACTCGCATACCATACGATAATAATCCAGAGAAATGGGGTGGCTTTAGGAAAAAATAATAATCCCGAATTTATTTACATAGTCTTACAAGACTTAAAATTAACTGTCGTATAACACAACGCAAAATCATGCCCTGAGTGGGATTGGAATCCCACTCCCGGACTTCGGGGTTGTTAGGCTAGCACGCTAACCGAGACCAGCACTTGATCTGTAGGATATAACTTTATCAACAATGAATATATAGGGTTAGGGAAAGGTGAATTTCTTAGCACGGAAGAGCCGTGCGGCTGAAACCCAAAGAAAAACAGGGGTGGAAAATAGCGACATGACTGGGACTATTTAACTTCAACATGTATGCAAATATAATGTAACAACGATTTGTTACCTACAATAAATATTTTAGAAATATTATATAATTAACACGAATAAATCCAAGGATTTTGTTTTCTCAAATTTGTCTAGTTCGCAGTCGATCGGTTTTTTCCATTGTTTTCTTAATTATAACATTGGCAATAAGTTGCTTCTAACTACCTAAGTCCTTGTATATAACATAATTCGTTCTTTCCACCAATTTTGCCGATGATATCTCAAATAGTGAACCATAACTCAATTTCTCCATCAGTTTCCTCTACTTTCTACAAAGCTTTTCTTTACTTGTCCCCCGGCGACCGAATCAGTCTCTTTTATTTAAGTCATTCTAATACAACTCCATCACTACTGATCTTCAATTTCTGTGGATAAAGTTGTCAATTTATCATAGGTTCGAAAGGAAACACCATACATAGATCATTACGAACCGTTTCCCGTAAAATAAGCCGGTATAGCAATTTTTTCTGATTTAATGACCTCTACGCTCGGGCTTTTCCTGTTACTAATTCTTTCTTAATAATGCCGTTATTATATTTCGTTTCTCAATTACTTCAGAATTAGATTTCAGGCAGTTGTTTTCTCTCTTTTTCTATTCTAAGCCTACATCTACAGAATACACTTTTCGGCGTACGCCACCTTTCGGTGTGTGTGTATTACTACATATTTCTCTGTAATTATCTCTCGATCTACCTTTTTCGTCTACAATTTTTGGAGGTAATAATGGTCATTATTGGTAAATTAAATTAAACGAATCTCTAGTAACTGCCAAAAGTATCCTTGGCATCATCTTTCATCTAATCGTGGAATGAGAGATAGCGTTTTTTTCTACCCCAGCAGCTACGAGGTAGATTTAACTGCAGGAATCCAATACATTGTCGTAATTGGCAAAAATATCGTTCAAAACTTTTCTTTCAAATTGGAGCAATTGCTCCAATTGCTCAGTAAAGTTTGAAGCTTTATAACTATTAAAATTTAAGCTCCATCATGAGTTCGTGTTTCAAAAATTTCGGATAGAAAAGGGAGTGTGTGAGAAGGGCGAATATCGGTGTGAGTTTCATCGGGAAGAAGCAAATGGGGAGCGGAAGAAGAGATTCCCGGAGGCAGATGAGACAGCTGAAGAGTGAATTATTTAACGATTTGACAACAAAAGTGGAATCCGACGAAGTGTTATCTTGTTTGCGCTATATTGATCGCTTTTCTGCCGAAGTGGAGGTGAAGCACATCTTTATATACTCTTCATTCACTTCCATCGACGCCTACTGTACGTAGATGCCTGCAGAATTTTACAAAATTCGTGTAAGTTGGACGTCTTTAGGAATAAATATCTGTAAATTTACCTGTAAAATATTTAGGAATCTATAACAGATATGAGGGTCTTTANAAGTAATAAGAACTAAAAGAGAATTTTAACAACAACTTTGAGCTATTAAAAATAATTTTGTATAAGTCAACATTTAAGACATTATGACAATGTTTTTGCAAACTTCAGATACAAATTAGCCAGATTAGACCTCTCCATTTACTGCACTTGTGTAATCGATATATTTCATCCCTACGATCCATTAAAACTTTAATCACATTTTATGCTATCAATTGCAAAAGGGCTATTCACCTACTAATTTTTATGGTTGTTTTAGACCACAGAGGTAAGGTAAGGAATATTTTAATCAGACACATATGAAGTTGCAAGGGTAACACATCAGCAAACCAACGCTCCTCCTTAATATTCTGATCTATATCTGAGAGCTCTATAGTCTCTATTGAATTCTATATAATATAAATAATAATAACAAATTAGGTGAACTAACTATAGATAGTTGTCCTTCGCCCCTGAATCTTATACGGCCGGTGATACGTATCAATATATTTCTGGAATCGACCACCAGTGGCGCTTGAGTATGGTGTGGTGGATAGGTTATTGCCCGCCGCATATTTCGATCCGGCCCGCGAAGAAATTAGTTGCGCCAATTACAAGTGATTATTAACCTAATAATTATTTCATATTTGTGCCATTACCCGTTGTGCTTTACTAACCTTCTCTTAATTCAATATAAAGAAATCATTTATTGATAGATTAGACCTTACTAAATCGAAGAATATAAGAATTTCCGAATAAATCTTGAAATACGAACGCATAAATGCTATACTACTATTCCTATAATATGTCGTCTGGGCGTACGAGTGAATGCTTTGGGAACCACAGGCTTTGTGCAATACCCGCAAACTCAACGTACGAGATCAAGTATTCGCACTACGAAGTAAAATTGAATTATTTAAATATTTGCACGGTAATTAAATCTGAGATTATATCACTGGAACGTTGAAGACTACGTAAAAGTACCACAGAACAGCGGAAAAAAACACTTGGACAAAGTTAACGGGTACTGGGTTATATAAAATTTGGGAAATTAAATATGAGTTCTAAGTTAATGAGCAAATTTAAGCATTTGCTGAATAATAGAGAACGTATACTTCTCGAATTTTTAGTCGCTGGATTTAATTATGTTGAAAAATCTGGCAGAAATCGTCCAGTTTCTTTCCTTCGTAAACTGAAGCATATTTAGAGATGAGGTTGTGGTGCGAGAGATTAAAATTCACCGTAGTTGCGAATGTTAGTTGGGTCAGGAGAACCATACGAGCCAATTGCACGGAGTTGGAATGGATGCGGTGAATACGTGTTTTAAAAATAGGAGTGACAAAGTATGTGACGTCTGGATAATGACGGATACCCGGATGGCCGAAGGGGAGGGGGGAGTTTGGACTTCGATGAAAGCGGTCCCCGGGTTCGATTCTCGGTGAGAGCTTATACTATGCGCGAAATTACCTCAGTTGTCGAGGAACAATACTACTATTACTGGGTAATGAAATACTGCGGACTAAAAGAAAGGTTGACCTCAATGAAGGAATCTTTTATGTCGGTTAGAGCATGTAGACAAAATAAATGGAAGAAAAATGATTAGGTTTCTGAGCTAGAAGAATCTGAGAGGCGTATAAGAGAGAAGTTTAGATCGAAACTTTGAATATGATATATCTTCATAAGGGTCATACATATAGAAGGAATGCAAAAATTTCTAAAACGTGCTTTCTGCTCGATTAATAAGCTCAAGTCGTCTAGTAATAAATAGGTGACTGGAGAATATTTGCAATCTGAGAGTAGTTTTGATCACATAACCTTAATATGATTAATTTATTTACCTAATGAGATGGGTTCCAGAATAGCCAAATGGCTTGCGGGTTTGCCTCAGGTGAAAGCGGCCCAGGGTTCGAACCTCTGTAGGGGCCCATGTGTGTGAAATGACTTCAACTGTCGAAGCACTGTTAAAATTCTTATGCTATCTACTAAGATGCTTTAACTTCAAATTCAAATAATTTAAACGAGCGTAATTAAAGACAGTAATATTAAATCTTACCCTGTGATCTACGTAGGTAAACCCGTGGTGTTGGGGGTAAAAGAGGGAATGAAGCAGAAAAGTGAGGGCGTAAAATAAAAGTAAATGAGGAGTAAGAATGAGGGAAGAAAGAGAGAGATAAAGTACTTAAAGGCATCAAGAATTGATAATGAAATCACGAGTAAGAGGAACGACAGCGAGGCGTGCGAGGAGAACTGATGGCGTGAAAGTGAAGGGAGATGAGGAGTTCAGGATGAGGAGTGAAGAGAGATGAGGAGTGGGGAGGCTTTGGGGAGAAGATTGGGGGAGAGGAAGGGTTTGAGAAATGACAGCGGAATGTGCTTTAGAGATAAAATTGAGTCGAGTGAAAGTCTTGCGGAGCTAAAAACACGACCAAGTCGACGTTGATAAATTAAAGATTTATGTAATCGTAAGAGATGTCCATGAGGCGGAAACTTTTGGGATAAAATATCAAGAAAGCGACTTTGGAAAAAACTGACGGAATCTAGAGTTGATCCGCGAAATAAATGTATCTTAAAGCTATGAACCGGGAAAAAATATGATGAGAATTTTCGGAAATTTACTCGAGGTTTTGAAATACCATATATATCCCTGTATAAGTCGACCACCCCGAATTTTTACCAGAAAATTAGGTTTTTTATGTATATCGTCCACCCTAGCCTTTTCGTAAATATTAAATACTGCAAATCAACTTCTAGTGGTTTAATTTTAATTATAACGTGTGGACTTTTAAAATAAGTATATTTTTAAGTAATAAGAACTAAAAGAGAATTTTAACAACAACTTTGAGCTATTAAAAATAATTTTGTATAAGTCAACATTTAAGACATTATGACAATGTTTTTGCAAACTTCAGATACAAATTAGCCAGATTAGACCTCTCCATTTACTGCACTTGTGTAATCGATATATTTCATCCCTACGATCCATTAAAACTTTAATCACATTTTATGCTATCAATTGCAAAAGGGCTATTCACCTACTAATTTTTATGGTTGTTTTAGACCACAGAGGTAAGGATAGGAAATGAAAATTATTTTCAATCGAAATATAAATAAATATTAATTAATATTTATTATATTTATATTATTATAATAATCGTGGAAT
>KZ308913.1:83618-222684 GCA_000376725.2 Ladona fulva | reverse complement strand
AAATAATAAAATAATTTTTTGAGTAAATATACGTGTTACACAAAAAAAAAACATCATCTAAAGATAATTTGCGAAATTTTTATTTTGAAGCGGTTACAAAGTTCTGATTGACCCTCGTTCTTCTCTCGTGTATTGGTCGAACCTAGATTTTTGTAATTGAAATTTTGTATTTAAAGAACTGATCGACCTATACACAAGTATATAGGGTAAATAGAACACAATTTCGTGGGATATTTTAGGAAATTCTTATCCTCTCTGTCGATTAGGGAACGTGAAATTCATGAAATAGATGGGCGATGCTTCAATCTGAATCAAAAACTGATATATGGCGTGCTACATTAATTTGTGCTCACTATTATCCAGTGGGAATATTGTTATTGTAGTGAACGACGAGAGGGCGCAGAATAAAGAAATTTAACTAAAGACGAAGTTTGAAAGCTATTATTTTGTATTTTTTTGTAAAAGGTTATAGTAAAGTTGTTTGGGATTTAAGTTAAAAACCAATCAGTCAGCTAAATTTTTTCTTTACCAGGTAATCTTCTGTAAACGGGTGAAAAAGTTTGTCTTCAGCAGTTTTTGAGACAACTGAGATTGACAAAGGCAGCTTTTGACGAATTTTTACTTCCTGCAGCGTTTATTAGCATTTGTATGTGTAATGATGCAAATATCCCTTTGATGTGATCATTTCTTCTCAATGATAAAGAGATGTGAAAAATAGCGACATGACTGTGACTCGAACCCAGTACTCCCAATTTCCTGGCAGGTATTCCACTAACTTAACTTCCATGCCGCGTCTCCTCCACGCAACTAGGGAATACTTTGTAAGCAACGCAAGTGGCGGCCACATAGTAGCATAACCAACGAACTGGGTTCGAGTCCCAGTCATGTCGCCATTTTTCACATATGTTTATCCTTAGGTTTAGAGACGCACACCTCACTGTCCAAAGTATATTCCTTATCGTTTCTCTTATATCATTACTTCAACTTCATCACTGACCAAGAAATAAAAGAAGATCTATGTTATATACAACAGCATTAATTACGGACGGGTTTCTTAATGACCTGGAGTTAAATATTGAACAATAGAAAAGCTAAATGATACCCCACTGTCTGCAGGTTTTCAAAATTTGATAACGAGCTGTATTAAATCTTTACGAATTCCGGATAGAATTAGACGATAATAAATTCATACTCATGTTTTGAATTACTCATACTCATGTTTTGAATTTGAATTCATAATCACATACCTTAAATAAAGAGTGAAATAACAAAGGAGAAATAGACGTGAAAGATGACTAACATGACTGAGATTAACATGACTGGGACTCGAACCCAGGACCCGCACTTTCCGGCCAGATGTTCAAACAACTTAACAACCATACTGACTCAATTCTGCAAAGTTAAGGAATTGCTTTTTTGAGGAATACAAATAGTGTCCACATAATGACACCAACTACAGCCAGAGGTCCTCGTAAAGTAGAGTCGAGAGTAAAATAGGAGATATAACTTTCACACTACCCATTTCCCATTTTTATCATTCCAATAGATCTTTTAAAATTATATTGGAGTAGCTTAGTCACCTTTTCATCCAAGCACACGCAGCGATTACAGCAAAAACTTCCAGACAATCACCACCGTACAAATAGGGATTGTTATATTACGTAATAATGGAACATACCGAGAGCTAAATGAATCTGATTGTAGTTATAAAACCTTTGCACTACAGAAAGACAGCTCATTCAATAATTTCTGAAAACTCAAATTGGGAACACGAAAAAATGCAGCGAATGCACGAGGTGTTTTATGCTTTAAGGAAGAACTGGGCCGTTATTCCAGTGCCTTTTCCGCCTGCAGCTCGGAAATGAAAAAATGAAGAGCAAGAATTTCCTCGCAATTCAGCGTTGAGTCGGAATATTTAAGTCGGCTGTAAAGCACGAATCCGTAAGCACTCCTCGCGACTTTGTTTGCACAGAGTTAATTCGACACGTCGACGGAGCTCAGAAAATGGGAATATGGGCAGAGTGGGGTTTTCTGTAATACAGCATGTACAGGAACCTCTTTCGGAATGAAGAAGGAATTAATTCCACAAATGAAATTAGTATTTAAGAAACAACTAACAGAAGAGTTTCAGAGAAATTCTTGTAAAATTGGAAGCGGTAATCAATTAAACAATAGAGCGAATAAAGATGTGGAATATTCTCCTAAACAGAAGGATTGACTAAGGGTTGCTTTAACCGAAAACCGAAATTAAACTTTCTTTAGTCGAAGTGAAAACCGAACCGAAAAACTCAAATTCTCGAACCCGTACCACTAACAGAAACTGCTATATATATTCCCTTCTAATTTTCGATTCGCGTACGGATAAAAATTCAACATTATTTAAATGAACTGACCATATGTTACGGTGAGTTAATACTCGAAAACGGGTGAGGGTGACTTTGCGCAAGATGGTGCACCCAGGAAAAATCCCAAGGAAGAATGGACCTGAAAAAAGTCTGACGGGACGGGACCAACTGCCGGTCTGGTGCTCTGTCCGTTGAGCTATTCCGGCAGAACATTTCTCCAAGTCATTCGGGAGTTAATACTTAACATCGATATCTTTAAAATTGACCTCATAATTTATTTTTTAATAATACGCGTTTTACCCCAAAACAGAAATAAATTTTGTATCATTAAAATGTTAGAAACTAGAAGAATCTTCTCATATTTAATCTTTGATTTTGGGAGCTAAGAACCAGTTTGAACCGGTTACACGGTAGTTTCTGAGGTAGAGCCGGAACTGAATCGAAAACTGGCGGATTTGTTAAACCAAAACCATCGTCGGGCCAAAAATAGTTACAGCTCGGCGCCCTTTACAGGTATGAGCCGAAAGGGAAAAGAAGATGTTGGATGGATGAGGAAGGAATACAAAGAACTAGAAGGTAATTAACCGGTAAGGAACCGGCTCAAAGGGTACAGAAAGCAGATAAAGAGGGCGGTGATACAAATTAGTTCACTCCGTTCTAAAACAGAGTAAGGAACAGGGCCTATGGAGTTCGTTGGATAAATTGACAACGTCAATAACTCTGCAACTTCTCTGAGTTATTTTGGTTAAGTTACCTCTACGAGTAATTATCTTAGCGCCTTTAGGGCGAGACTTTAATTACTATCACTAATTAAATCCATCCGCATAACGGAAAATCACGCACAAGCCACCCTGTTAGCCTTGAGCTGCGCTGGAAATTGGGATAAACTTGAAATTAGAGCCGTCCTTAAATCTATTTATTTTCTTGTATTTATCTATAATGTTCTGTGTTGTCGGATTCAAAATAAATAAATGTATAACATTTTCAGTATTATGCATTGTCACTTTCAGCAAAGGTTTTCATCAGGGCTATGAAGTACATCTAATTGGATTTATTTCCCGCAACGAGCAGGAAATTCCGAATAAACTATTTTCAATGATGGGAAAAACCTGAGTCGATCCAGAGGAGATAATAATATTTTTCCATGTCTCCACAATCGTTCATTCTCACAGTTAAAAATTTCATCCGTTTTAACTAAATAAATATTTATTAGAACAATCGTGTTTGTATCAGATTTGTTGTATCTAAAAACAAAAACAATAAATACGTTTATTCTTAAACTAAAAATGTATCACACGAATTTTATTGGCTTGTATTGTTTTATTGCATTGTATCCCAATGTATACAATTCAATTTTGTAACTTGTACTATGTGAGTTTTAAAATCTATCCTAATTTTGTTTTTGTGTATTTTGTGGTAACCATTTAACCTATTTCTGTTCTATATTTATTTATTTACTTATCACCGTTTATATACCGTACATACGTATACGGTATCGTTGTGTGTACACCGTTTATCGCTTCGTTGAAACACTCTATCTAGTATGGCATGACTGGGCAAATGTGAGACCTATCCATTGTTTCATATTCTAGTTCCAAGACATTTTTCTTCTATTTACTTCTCTCTTGCCTTTGATTTTCCCCTTCATTTTTATCTGAAGAAGAAAGTATTTCTCTCTACGAGTTACATGAATTACGTAAAACTCTGCAATTTATATCACCTGAAATTCTGAAGTCTCGGAGGTTAGTTATTTGAATATTAAGCCAATATATCCTAATTATTATGAGTGTAATATTAATCAGCAAAAATTTAAGCACTCTTTTCGATTGTTGAAAGGCGACCGAAATAGATAATAAAGATTCAACAATTTAAAGACATTTGGAACGACAAGCAACTATTTTTCTGGTCTTTCTCGCAGTATCACAACGGTCTATAAAACAGGGAAGACTTATCACATCGGCCACACCTTCTAAGAAAGCACTTTCTCTGAAATTATTACGTTAACTGAGCCTTTGTTTAATCCTCTATTTTCTTATTTTTCCCATCCTGCGCTCTGAAGCAGTTGAGAAACGCCCACAGATCTGTCGTAACATTTTTTTACAAAACTCAACGCCTAAGCGAGCCTATATGCGGACCTCCAATGGAAACTGTTCCCCACCTCTCCCTAAGTACGAGGAAATGAATTTTCTAGGAAAAACAGATGGTTTAACGAGGCGTCTGAAGCAGGGGAGATTCGACGAGGAAAAAATGAAGATTATAAAGTTACGGAGACGACGAAGTTGGTCGACAGACAATAAAAAAGACACTCCGGGGTTGGATGAATGGACCAATAGGAGAGGCGCTGAATTAAGGGGGGCTTACAAGTTTTTGCTGGTCTTTGGGATGAAAAGGCGTACGGCGGAGTTAATTGGGAATAAGTTGAAGGGTGGTTGGAAAAAGGATTAGAAGGTGAATTATCGGTGATGGGGTTCAGAAGAATAGTGGAACGATTGCAAATTGGCGCTAATACACCAATTGGACATCCAACGGTGCATTATTGTGCCCTCATTGCCCATTCTTGCGAAAGATGATCGGCTTGAAATGAAAATGCACTATCGGAATTTCGTCCACCAAATTACATAGAAAGTAATTTATTAACCCCGCTGAAATGATCCAGACTCTTATTTGACGGTTATTACCAAAAAGGCTATGCTACTCTTAAAGAGAGTAAAATCCGGATTTTTATTTTTGATTGCAGTGGATATACCGTGGAATAGATTGCTTTCCATTTTTGGTACGGGATAGATAATAATGTATCTTTAATTAATATTTGCCTCGATCTTGTCTATGATGATGTGTGTATGGATGGTGTTGAATAATTTCATCAATCGTTACACTCATTACTGAATACTATTAAAAGGGGAAAGTACGAAGAGGATTTCACCGCTGACTCATATGTGAAGCCATATCAAGACCCCCGATAAGCCTAGAAACAAGTTGATACCAAGAAGCCTATACATGTAGTTTCTATTTATTTACAATTAATTAAGATAAAGACGCCTTTATTGGGCAAAATTAGGATTAGAAAGTCCCATCTTCGACTTAACCCTTGCCAAAATTTAGGACAAGTATTTGAAAGATTTTAAGCTACAACATTAACAGATTTTTTCACTATCTCGATGGAAATAGATATACAATAAGGAACAAAGAATGGTTTTATGGAGGAAAAATCTTTTTTTTACCACAGGAAAAAAATTCAACTGCAGAAAAACACATCTCCTTCTGATTTCGAATTACAAAGGGTCGCAACCAAAAACCATGAAATTTACGGGCAATTTTTACGGAATTCTTTCCAGGTCGTCTGCAGTCGAACGTAGGACACCTTTAAAAAACGTAATCACGTAGTTTTGTAGAATTATGGCTCCTCTCATAACGTACTGAATATGTATCTCTGTTATTTTTAGTACTACAAATTCATTTGTGTTAAGTGCTATAATTACGGAAAACTTTCCTATTTGGTAAATTCTGGAGTCATACTCAGGATGTAAATGTGACTTGCTATTATCAGGTTTTGTGTATGTTAACAATAACAGATACTTTTAGTTTATTGCTAACTCCTTGTATATATACATGGAAGTTTTCCGTAGATATTGGCATGAATACCTTATTCAACGAATAACACAATATATATCGAGGATTTCTCGTCCCACTATAGTTATTTGTTTCATTGTAAACAATTTAACTATGCACCACGCGTCGTTATAAACAAAATATATAGCGATAAACAGTGGCGCCACCACACAATTAAACCAGCACCATGTCTCTTTCGTATGTTAGACGGCTAAACTATATGAAATAAGATTTGGATTGAATCCCAATTCAGCCAATTCTCCGGATTTATTGGTGCGTAACTTCTTCTTGTTCCCAAACTCGCAAACGTGGTTCTGTGAGATGAAGTTGTTCGAATGAAGCACTCATCACCGCGCCAATGGATGAATGAGCTCTGCGGAATTGCTCGCTTCAGTCAGACCTCCAAATATGAGCCGCGCGCTTTTCTCTCTGAAATTAGGTCTGCGAGAGTTTGACGAGAAGTTTCCAAATGTCACCGCAACAAACCTATCGTAATAACACAGCATTGAAATTTAACATAATTACCAAAAAGAACTCGCGTACCCGCAAATAAAACCACCCATAAACTCTAAAACAAAAAAGGTCTTTTTACTCTTACAGACCTAATTTCTTCATCTTGAAAGTTGTCTTTTAAGAATATATGTTCAGTGGAGTGCCGGTAATCCGTCAATGCGGACCGGGTTCATTTCCAATGACCGAAAACTCGGATAATGCGGAGGAATCGTCCTGCATACATACATTTAAAAAATTAACACACTATTTCCATGCATTGTCGCAGTATTTGTATTTTCAGTTAAAAATCACTCTGATGTAAAAACCTTTTTAAATATAATATTTCCCTTTTTCTTCATAATATATACGTCTTTTGTCCACAGTTCTCACCTCTTTTCACCGATGATCTCCAAATTCCTATGCCTAAGTTTGCTGGTCTATTTTGAATTAGTACAGTAACAGCAAAAGTAATTTTTGCGGTGTGTCTGTACATATGTGTGTATGTGAGAGAGGCAAAGCACAAATATGCATGTACTAGAATAATACGAAACCTCACTTAATCGTGACTCGTATATCGAAATTCCTCTATATTTTCAAATTATCCACTATTTTTGCGATGAAAAGATGAAAGATAAAACACTGAAACATGCATGAGTAAATTTCGATACATTTGTTGTATTTAGCATGATCATGGGGTTTCGCTAGATCTTAATAATTAAGATAGCTTAGTTTAACAAATTAATTAAGCTTTAAAGGTTCCCCTATTAAATAGCCCGAGGAAAAGTTTGATCCTTAACTCCCTCCCTCATAAGTTACTAAGATACCTAAATAAGGAAACGAGGCCTGCTAAGAGTGAGTTAATTTGCTATAGCGTGAATGCATCAGAAATAAATAGCATTCGATAAGGATTTCCTGAAATCAGTGTCATAAATACGCATCATTCATACCTCAGCGGTTAAGTAAACAAGACCAATACAAGGCTAAAATAAATTAACGATACTTTTTCCTACGGTAAGTAAGCTAAAAGATATATATATCCATCTTGTGCGGTATAAGGAACTTCAAGTCATTAGGTGGGCATTTAAGAATGACAAATAATCGGTATTAAAAAATTATAATCATCTGAAAAGTAGCAAAAATCATTATTAATATTAATTTAAATAAAATAAGAAGTAATCCCTTTCATAAAAACCGTCCTCTGCCGATGTAAAGAGAGGAACATGGGAGATCGATGGATCGATATATACTACAATCGAATCCCACTGTTGAGCAGCGAGTCGCAGCAATTACGAAGCGGCGATTCGGAAGAATTGCCCTCAAAAGATGTGCGAACCCTTTAAAAAGAGGATTACAATCTCGAAAAGTGTTTGCTCTCGGGTTTAAAGGCCGAAGTTTTATGTTTTCTCCATTCTTCATCGCCTGTGAAAGAAAATTGGATGAAGATTTACGGCCGTCTCCAAGACGACGAGTTGATTTATAACAGCCGAAATGAACCCAAAGCAAATATTTATTATCCTTAAATCTCTCTAAATGTAAAAATGAATTGAGATTATTTTAGTATTAAACGCATAAAACGACAACTCCGTAAATATTTCTTCAGAAGATATCAATGAAAATTTTTGATCTGTATTAATTTCTGTCTAGAAATTGAAGACAGTGTCTGAGAAAACTTAATATACTAACAGGAATGAAAAAGTCTTAAACTAGAGTATGTATATAAGTCTGTCTTAAAGCATCAAACATTTTTATGCTAAAAGGTTTACTATAATAGTAAAATATAATGTACTAACATTAAATAAAAATAAACTTATGATCCCCGTAGTCTTTATTTTCATTTACTACATTTTCTATATTATAATTTATTTTCAATGTTGCTGTTTTTCGCTGATTCCTTCTTTATAACTGAGACTGAGAGACTAAAATAATTAAAAATTTATACTCGTATTTTCCTCCATTACTAAGTAATATATAATTTATTTCAAAGCATTGATTTGAAATGAATTGAGCGCAAACATAAATGTTTACCGATGTACCGGAATAATTATAAATTGATTGATAAATTCGAAATAAAAATCGACAATTGGAGATAGAGTTAGTCAATTCTACCAGAGATCGATAGAATTTATTCGATGATAATAATAATAACTTCTATAAAATTTTCTTTTCTATGTCACCCCTTTCGATTTTGTGAACCATTTCCCGATCAAACATAACAAACGGAATGATCTCAAAATTTTACAAAAAATTCGAAAATCCCTCAGATGACTATTTTTACTTTGAAATTAGATGAATTTACACATGGTAAAAGCCTTTCACTGTCAATTTTATTCGGATAAATATATTCATATACAAAGATAATTGTCATAGTTCACTGTTTTCAATGCAATTCATACTGAAATACGTTTAATTTATTTATGTACGTGTAATATTTATCAGGCGTCAAAAGTAGGAAGAGACTTCCACTGTTCCTGAAGATCGAAGCCAGGAAAGATAACAAGAATTTCACTATTTTTGACAAGCTAGTAGGGAAAATCCAGCATTCACCTAACCCTTTTTTGCAAATAAGTATTAAGTTCAATGCTCTCAAAAAAGTGACGTTTGACAGACACATTTCGAAATGACTTTGTAAACAAAGGCATTTTCGGCATTTCCCGATTTCAAATCCGATAACTACGAAAACGAAAATTGAGCGAAAACATGATTCCACATCAATTCGTTTCATCGAATATTTAAGTATTCAATTGCAATGGATTTCGCATACAAACGCCAATCATTTCTCCCGCAGAGTTCCACAAAATAAAGAACAATAATCGCAATTTATAACGTAGACGACAGAAAAGATTTCTGAGAAGTAACCCGTGTACGTTATGTCATCGTATAGCCTTTATTGACATTCGTTTCGACGAATCCAGGATGAAATTTCACATCGAAATATGGTTGAATATTCCAAAGCTTCTCCTTCATTTTAAATCTGCGGTATCCACCGCCAAATTGCTTTCCGTCGATACGATCGTATTTAGTTCCATATTTCCCCAAAAATGACCTCAAAATTCAGACAAAAGAAATGGAATTCCGTCCGTTGGCTCCAAAGTGATCAATCAATGAGTTGTGATGGACGCAATCGCTGTTTCACTTTTTGTTTGGAGCCTCAAAAAGTATACGGCAGCGGAGATGGATTTGCATTAAAAACAAGCGATTTTAGGGCGAGATTATATCTCAGTGAGTTGAGAGATTAAATCATTCGAATTTCAAATAGAAAATCCCTTGGAAAATGTTCATTCCGGTCGAAACAACCCTCGTGGGTGCATCCCATTAAATTAAAATCACAACCGAATCTAAGAGATTAAACACCGGAAATTATATAAGCCGTGATCCTAATATAGGGACGATGGTAGTTTATTTACTCAAACTAAATACAACATAGATGTTTTTGCATCCGATTTCAGGTGAGTTTCGATAATTAATCGAAGCTAAATGTATTCCTTCCCTTAGAAATGAAACTTCTCATCTTCTCACTCTGCTTTGCGGATCGTGAAAATTTTTTCTTCACATTCTAACAACGAGAACACAATCGAAGTCTGATGTCAGAAGAAAATTCGTTTTTCAATCGTTTATTTTAAAGTCTGAAAGCTTTTATTGGGTTAAATAATCTTAAGGAGCAAGAAGCTACTCTGTCCGTTGCTGCATAATTTCCTCTTTACAGTTTTAAAATATTCATTTCTTTATTCCTCAACGAGTTTGTCCACATATAAATATATAACTATCTAATAATTCGCTACTCGATCAGTTGAAATTTAGGAGGGTCGGTATCGTTTTCTCATAAACCAAACAGACCTAACTTTCATGTCAGCCATTCATTTTCATTATAAGGATACAATATTAACAAATTCTATATTAACAACATAGTTTCAGCAATTTTTTGCTGTTTTTAAAAAATAGTATAGTGGTGACTTGGACTATTTCGATAACTTAAGTTACAACATCAGATTCCAAGAGTAAAAGAAGCTCGGTCTAAAAAATAAATGTGCCATTTTAAAGATCAATATTAGCTAAATAACGCAAATAATTTCCAAGCAATTCAGTTTGACCTCGTGAATTTTAAAGACACGATGTTTCCGTTAAGGAATATAATTATCAAGGGATTATACTGGAGGGTGGATTTAAACATCAATGTTCATCATATAAAGTCCAATTCAAAGTACTAAGTTATGACAGAAAAATTTAGTAAATCCAGAAGGGTTATTTACTGCGTTAAAGGTTATTTCTTAGCTTTCCAAGAGTTTTTTTTAAGGAAATTCTTCTTTCAATTACAAATTTATCTCCGCGTTCCGCATAAAACAGTGGAAAGCTCTCTTATACTCCTTTGCATCGAACACCTCTCTTCTCTGTAATAGCTTTTTCATCTTGAGAGCGGTGCTATCGTGATAATCAACCAATCTTTGTGACTCATCCACTCAGCCTATCTCTTTCTCCTTCCGACCCTTATTTACTGCTATTCCCCCTTTTCTCGTTCACTCTCAATGCTCACTGATAACGCTTTCCCGATAATATACGTCCGTAAACTGAGACCCAATCAGAACTTTTACGTAAATTAATGGACATAGATGCCTCGAAAGCTTAGTCATTACCATTTTGGAAATTTTCAACTACAAAAATGTTTGTGTTTGCAAACTATCGTATTCACTAAAAATTGTTACATTTTATAATAATATTAAAACTGAATGAGCATCTATTAATTATCTCTATGTTATAACTAATAAGTAACTTTACTAAAAATTAATTCATAATAGAGATATTTAATTTATAATAAATCCATTATTTCAATAGTTATAGGTTAATATCTTTAATTAATGATGTATTTATCATCATTAATCAAAAATAAAACAAATAAATGAATTACGTTGGCTATTTATGAGTAAAGATATACATTTGACTAATAAATAACTGATGAAATTTTGGTCACAGCTGACATAATGCGCACCCCATGTTACATAGGCCGTTCAGACACTGCGAGAAAGATCAGAGAAATAGATGCTAAAACGAATCGATATAAGAATTCATTTTTTCCGCGAACGATACGCGAAAGTAATAGATTAGCGAAGTAAATTCATGGTGCTTGCACCCCCTGCCACACGCCGAAAGGCGGCTTGCAGGGTACTAATGTAGATGTAGATGTAGATGAAATAATCCTTTACTGCAATTTGCATTAAAAGTTCGGATTACTAATTCACAAACAGGAGAGGAAATTCTAAGAAATGTCGATCATGATCCATTATATCCAATTCTAGTTAATTTTGATTAAAATATTAATTTTAATTCCTTGACTTTATTCATATTACAGGTAACCTTTTATTCTGACTTCTGTAAACTGATACTTTTTTCATATCTCATCGAACTATATTTTGTAAAAAAGTTCGAAAATTTTTCCCAAAATTAGATGACCAGTTTTTATCTTTGGAAAAGCCATAGATTCACTGCCATGTAGTGAGCAAAATGGGAAGTAAATTAGTGGAATTAATGATATATTAACCAACAAATTCAATTGTTGGTAGCATTGGCCATGTAATGGCTTCAATAGCACTATTTACGGCAGTCCAATTTATGCACAGTGTTAGATGTAACTAACTGTAACTGGTCGCATTCTTGCCCTGAAATAAAGTCGTGTTATCATTTATATACAGCCTAACGAGCGTTGTTTTGTTTTCTCCTTTTCCTTAACCGTCTCTTTTTCCAATTACACAAATTCTGCGAAGAAGAGTTCTTTTCAATTCCCATTCCTTGGATAACGTTTACTCCATTTTGTTGCGAATTTTTCAACTAACTTATTTCCAGTCAACCAGATACTTAACGGAGGAATAATGTACCACGAGTTTTTTTCATTTAAATCATAGAAGATAATCGTAGGTGACTTTCGTCGGAAAGGGATTGAGAAAAAATACGTAAAAGCTGGGGAAATAATCAATTCATAATCAGATTTCGATTTCTGAATCCTCAGGCTTCAGAGTGGAGAAAAGGATACGCCTTGATTGATAACTATACGCCATTCACACTCTTTCGCATTTTCGTTAACAGGTTCGACAAATCTCATTCTCCTATTTTTTGTGACGTACTTGGCTTTCTATTCAGCCAAAAAGTAGTTCTGATCGACAAGATCTCTTCCACCGGCAACCAAAAACACTGCAGAGGAAACGGGGTTTACCAGGTAAGATGAGGAGTGAGGTAGTTTGCTCTTGCTTTCCTCATAGCTAGAATACTAACAGTGAAATAAATCCACTTGAGTTAAGCACAAAGACCCTATGAATGACACTTTTCAAAGTGAACATAAAAAGAGTGACTGGGATGGATCCCAATATTCACAATCACTCACGCTTCGGTAGCTTTCATGTTACCACTGCACTGGGCAATACTATTGCAAATGAAAGATACGTATTCCTGCATCTTGACCTAAAGACAAAAAAGAAATGTGTTATTCATTGAGATAAATTGGATAAAATACATCTTGATGAATTGATAATAATTCTTCAAATATACCAGTCCATTAAAATGCGAACGAACAGCAGTCGTTTCCTTCCTAATGATTCTCATTTTTCTAATCAAATAAGTGAACAATATACACACGAGAAAAACGGGACAGAAAAATTCAAGTAAGACTCGAACTCATGTTCAGATCTTTCACTTTCCGGGCGGATGCTCTAGCCAAAATTGGCATCATGCAGAGAGTCTCAGTCCTTTTTTCAGTAACTTTAGTTGGCAAGGCGAGTGGTGGCTCAGATTTATCTGGTCCTACTTCCGTCACGGTCCCCAAAGAGGCAGCAAGTTTAGCTTGCTGAGAAAATCCTCCTTAAGGATAGAAATAAGGAAAGAAGGCAGATCTAGATTATGTTCCCAGTTACGTATGACTGTACCTCTTCAGTGTATTGAAATTTATAGGATTTCTAACATATTTAACATATTACATGGCACACTACGTATACTGCAATATTCATTCTAAATCCTTGGGAATTTACATAGGTGCACGCTGAGAGAATCAAATAATTCGGCCTCGACTTTTTGGTAGGTCTCCATCATAAAGAATAACGAAAAAAGAACACATACATTTACCACCATATTTTATTCCTCGACCACGGTTACGACCCCTTAGGTCATCATCAGGTGACATCTCCCGTAAAGTATACATATTATATTTATATTATAATTATAATTCTCGTTATTCTTTATAGGTGCACGCCTTAATGCGCGAAAACGCTCTTTTCCTTGTTCATCCTAAATCCTTTTCATTAGAGTAGAATAACATCCCTTCGCCCACATGAAATAACTATACTTTAATGTAAATTTTGTACAACCCTTGGACTAATAACCCAGTGTGGGAGTGTTGTATACATCAGTAATATGATATCCACTTCATGCAAACCGTTTTAACGATCGTTGTCGAGTAAGACTTGTCAAGCATCGTTATCTAGCAACTTTGCTCCATACTCAAACCAGGTGTGAAGGAGAAGATGGGAGGAGTAAGGTGGAGAAGAAACATTCAAGCCCAAAGTGGAAACCAAGATGATTTTAATCGGGGGTTGGAGGCCGAAAGAAACTGATGTTGTTGAGAACTTGGCTCTTGAATTTCTCAAACTCAGCGCTCTCTTTTGTTCCCAGGATAATCCTCTCTCCGTTGTTTCTCTGAGACGTTATCTGGCGTGTTCGCAACAAAACTGTCGTCGTCAACAAGAGAGAACCGCCATCATCCGCCCTTATTCAGAGGGAAAGAAGAATAATCAGCGTCCTTTTCATCTGCTTGGAATATACTCTAAGGAGTTGCGAACCGAGGATGATATCTCTTGGCGGGAAGCAAACTTGCAGGAGTATCTTTAGGAATGTCGCTCTTAAAGGGTAAAAGAGATGTAATTGTCATGTTCACATGGAATATGGTTCTTTGTGGAAAACCATAGTAAATTTTCAAAATAACTGATAGAAGAATTCCCTTCTCAAAATAATACAAAAACATAACAGCGTTATTATACCGTCGCAAAAAGTTATTCCAGTTAATATTACCACATATTTCGTAAATATCAATTTTAAAATAACGTAAATTACCTCGTTAACACTCAATATATGGCCTGCTACCATGTCGTGATGAATGGAATAATATTTGCCTTTTGGTATGGAATAGAGAAAAATGTATTTTTAATTTACTTTTACCTCAATGTTGTTCATGGCCGTGATGATATGAAATCTACTGAGGTATGGGTGATACTGAATAATCGCAGTGATTAAGGTCTCTCCTTTTTGAATGCTACGTAAAATGTTACTTGTAGAGTCATAATACTTCACTTACGCGGACTAGTTCCGCCTATAGCATTCTATCTCAGTAATGGCAAAATACCTGACTCCTCATTTTACCTAGTCACAGCCTTCAAAGCTCTTCTTTACTTCTGGTGGAGGAATAAGGTTCAGACCAGCCTTCAGGCTGAAGACTGCTCAGAAAAACTAAGAATTTCTCTAATGACAAGTGTTGTAAGAGGAGCATGTGAATGGCGCTAAACGAAGAGTAAGACCGAGAAAAATCTGGCTGAATGAAGTAAAATAAGCGCTTAAGAGATTTACGTAGAAAAGGGATTTTGAGGAAAGATGCATTCATGCTTCTGAAGCGAAATATGTAAACAAGGATAGAAAAGTATGCAGGAGTATTGTAAATAAACGATAATTGTTTGCTTAACTTGAAAACAAATAGCGAGAGCAATGTTAATGTATGTGTGCACCATTCGTCGCACTCTCAAGATACGCAGCTCTGAATTCTCAGTCCGAATTTGCAATGTACGAAAGGGAAGCGAAGAATATTTCCATTAGACTGTAAAAACTTACTCCTGGCGCACTGAGCACTGCCTATCGCACTATATCATACAGTCAAACATAATATTGTACTTCGCATTACTCCGTATTTGTGATATTTTTCTTTTGCTCTCTGAGAAGTTCCCAGAGAGGCTTTCCTACAAGAGCGTGGCTAATTCTACAAAGAAAATAACCATTCGCTCACACAGCAATATTACTCTGCTTTCTAACAAACTACTACCAAAATGTAGCCATATTATTACTTGAATTAAATGAGGTATAAAGAAATAAAAGTAGGCAAATTGAATATATTATATTGAATTTCTTATGAACGCAATTAGCGATTCATTTTAGTGATTATGTTTTAGTAGCTATAAAAAAATTTTATTGTATATTTTAAACCTCTATTTCATTTTTTTGGTATTTTTCAGTGTTTAATCTCTTCTGCTGTAAAAACTTTTCCATGCCGTTATATATGTTTTTTGCTTCGTTTTCTTTACTTTGTAAATGATCTTTTTCCTCTTTTTATAAATATTATATAAATTACTTTCCTTAGTTTAAAATTTACCAATTACTATCAGTAGCGGAAAGAATGAGAAGGGAGATGCTTTGCCATTAAAATTAAATAGGTTTCGCAGGTTTTTCACACCCCCCTTCTTGTAGGGGTTTTACTATGGAAATGTTTTCCAAAGCTCTTGACTTAGGTTTTTTATCAACAAATATTTTCCTCTTTTTTCTACTCTATCCTTTCATTTTATCAACATTAAATGGGTTCGATTTAAGAGTGGACTCAATAGTCCATATCCCGCCCGCAATAAAGACCTGTTTAATCTAATCTCATATAAACAGTTAAGGATAATTATATTCATCAAATAATCGAAAGGAAGAAAGAAAGAGGGTTGATTTGTAAGAATCGATAAAAAGGTCAAAAAATGAAAGTTAATGGATATTTCACAGGCGACCATGCAAACATAAGCATTAGATTAACAAACACGGTAACAGAGAGAGATTTTTTAAGTTAAATAAGACTAATGAGAAAGACTGAATCCTACATCTCCACGACTTTTTCTTCTCTGCTAAATGAAACGCGGAGCAAATAAGGGGAATAAACTAATCCTCGGGAGCAATATCGCGCTCTATAGAAGTCACGATGAGCTTCGGTTAAGCACTATTTAATGATCGTTACTACGCGGCCGATTTCCTCTCGAGTAATTTTCGTTAATCATTCAAAACATCTGAACTGCGAAATTTCACGGAGCGTTTGATAACGAAATTGAAATTTGGAGTGATGATCTCTATGTTTAACATCCCATCGGCGATATGCCAGCCTCATTCTCTATCGAAAGGGTTCATTTCTTTTTTAAGAGGCATACCACCTCTTCTTTCAATTGCTTGGAAACACCAAAATATGTTTTTTTATGAATCGTTCGTTCGAAGTGATAATTACCGGCGATTTTCTTTCACCGACTGGGTAGTGATCGAAACTGCTTAGCCACTGAAAATCTACTTCAGTTTATAATTTAACGAAATTTAGATTTTAAATTGATATAAATCCAGTAGTTTCAAATTGTGCGAAGATATTAATAATACATTAATGGAATTCCATAATCACTATTTTGCCACTATTTCCACTTCCTAATCCTAATTAAAAAACTACACCTCTTTGCATCTTCTATAACATGAAATGAAAGATTCTGAGGAAGCGCTTCACAATTAAATGTGTAAGAACCGCGGTGTTATACCCAAATAGTAATACAAATATCCTTCACATACGATACCACTCGACCGTCCTTGATACTAAATAATGCAGTATTTAAATCCACTATTTCGGCCTCACTTTGTGGTAGCTTTTCATGATGAAAGAAGAAAAAGAACACTTAAGAACTTAAACCCCTTATCCAGAACACGTTACCCCAGGATTTAATGAGTACGACCATCATCGATGATGACGCTATGTGTCGGAACCTAGGTCGTATGCATTAAATTTTGTAGTAACGCGTTTCAGTTGTTCTTATTCCTTTTCATAATGCAATATCTATTTTTCAGACACGTTCGCGAATGACCGATCCAATATCGCCTTTATTTCGAGTGAATGACGAATTTGTAAGGCCTTAGATATTCAGAGGTTCGAATTTCAAAATGAACTGAATTTTAGAAACTATCGAATAGTTGAAAACAATTAACTATTACAATTTATTCAGAAATTTTTAGTAATAAGGGATCTATTATGTGAGCATATTTTACGATAGAGCTCAATGCTATATGTTATTACAACTGGTTGGATCTATGCAACATTTCTGGAAGTACAGCAACAATATCTCTGGAAGAAATTTTGCATTAAAAGCAACAAACTGTCGATTACAAGCAGAATGATGCTTGAGAGGCCGGAGGATAGTGTTGTGCGAGCAAAATATGCGGAAAACAGAACATGAGAAAACATAAAAGGTCTTTGAGAGGTGGATGAGGAGTTCAGAATCGAAAAGGAGAAAATAAATGGATCAGTTAGGAGAAAGAAGCCTTTGGCAAGTGAAAGCGATAAGTCACTGAAATGACGAAAAGTAACTGATATCGCTGGGGAGGTGTCTTCCAGATTTAAAGCCTCGAGATTTTGATGCACGGTATGGTTTTGCCATCTTTGTTACAAATTCAGAGATTCGACGATTCTAAAATCTTTAGGTCGCATTTCTTAAATACAATCGAATCGTTCCAATTGCTCCCAATGCTGATAAAAAGATTGGAGAACTTAGAACTTCGATGTACCTTGAATTCCCACCGATTTTTCAGTGGGCAAGATATGCCCCCAAAGAAGTATTCTCAGCAGCCATGAAATCATGAATATGACATTGTGAAAATTGTTTTAGGAGATTACGTTAAAATTTACAGAAATTTCAACTTTCTGAGTCAAGCATTTTTCAAAAAAATATTTGGATATCATAGAAGTTGATAGCTACTTTTGTAGATAATCAGAAAATATAACAACTGTTACACATTATAGTAATGTGAAAAGAAAATCTAATGTGAACCAATAATGCGTTTCGGCTTAAGAATTTCAATTGGGATCGATTTTCAATACGGCATAAAATACGGCTTTATTCGGTCTCGGTTTGACGCCCTGCTTTGAACGTAACTTTACCCGTTATGTAAAACCACCCCCAAGTGAAATCTAAAAGTTTTCTACCGAATGAAAACTACCAAACATTAAGGGAATGTTAAAAAGAAACGCATGAGCATGATACTCATAGAGAGAGATGAGCAGGAATATAGTGAAGAGATACGTTCACTTAAAGGGGAAATGACATTAGAGTAGATGACAGACAGGATTAAATGGATGCCGATTTATCACATTATGCAGTGGAGCGATATTCTTCCCGATTCGGAGGAGCAATCACCAAAATGGAATTTAAGTGTCGAAGAGTGAAATGGAATTGCGATCGTTTATTAGCTTCCGACTCATCCACTTAATTGGATCTCTTTCCCTAACCCTGTTATCTCTTTTGAGCTGAAGAAATTAAAAACAAGGGAAGGGAGGATTGAAACGGGATTCAAGAAACCTGAAACAGGCGACGGAAAAAACTTGCGGCATTCGAAGAAAAAAGTGCTTATGAGAGCTTGAATCATGAGAGAAGGTTAAAACATAAGGATGTGCATGTAGAGAATTTTGACATGAGGCAGGGTTTTCGTCAGAGCATCTGTTTTTATAACATGTCACTGCAGTGTATCGTCCGCGGAAGAAACGAATTTTAGAAGCTATTAGTTAAAGCATCGAAATTCCTAATTTTTCTGACAGCATCTGAACGTTCAATGATAACAGTAAAATCGATTTTTGCCTTTAAAGATTATTAGACTATTCATAAATTACCGTATAATTACATCTAACTAACGTATATAACGTATACGTATGCATCTACAAAATATTTTTGGTGGAGAAACTGTACTCTTGTAAATTAGAACTCGGGTTAATAAAGCGGGACAGTCGTTATGGGCGACAAAAAGATGAAAAGCAGATGATAACTCACTTTAGTCAGGCCTAGTCTAGAATATCCGCAAATATAGAAGGTATTGAGAATGACATCTGCAACTGGAAACTCCAGAGATTGCAGCGCAAGATTTATACAGNCGGAAAAAATTCTGATCTGTGGCACTGGAATTTGCATTTAAGTAAATCAACATGTGCATGACGGAAACTTGGTCATTACGGAACATTTGTATGGAACCATGAAACTCCGCTTGAGGCAGGTTTTACTATAATATTAAGTGGTAAAAATAAAAAACACACCAACCTAAACCTGAGAAAATTACCAAAGAAAAAAATAACGAATGAAGAAAATATAAAGATGAATTGAGAATGACATCTGCAACTGGAAACTCCAGAGATTGCAGCGCAAGATTTATATAGAATTAGTTTTTAAAATTATTTTAAAATACGATCATAGAATATTATCCGACACTGGGTGATGATTCTTAGAAGAGAGATTATAAGTTATGTACCCGAGAATATATATGTTCTGTGTGTCTATTAGACGTAATGGATACGTTACTTCCAAAGGCCAAAGTTCAGCTAGTTCCCAAAATGGGTGATCATGTCACACATTTTCCGAGAGGTGTAGCTGAAGCCCGACGAGCACATTTGAAAATTAATATTTTGGCCAACCATTTGGCGAAGAGGCGGGAAATGCCACACCAAAACTCGATGGGCAAATCGAATTAAGATAGCTAAATTAAAATAAGCTCGCGAAAACTATGATTTGAAACTACCATATTTAATTTACCAAATCGGGCTCAACCCAAATCAGCACAAATTTTCCAAAATTCAAGGTCGAACCGATAGCTTAACCATAAAAGTTGAATTTGATAATTTATAATTAGTAATTTATACGAAGCATTTGCTCGTGAGTTTTTTCTTCTAAATTTGACCGACACACGTTTACGTCATCGGATGACATTTCGCAAACTCGCTGGACAAATCCCGAATCAAAGAATAATCGGACATAAGACGATCAATTTACAGCGACACTGGCCATTTCCTGATTTGGCCGGACACTTCCCACTTTGGCATATTCTGGCTCTTACGTTAAAAGAAATAATCCCCCAACCAGTTACTTATACCGATCCAGATTTCATCGATAATATATCCGTAGATAGAAAGGTATCAGTTAAGAACAACGATACAAACAATACCGCATATGCCCAAGTAATACTCTACCACCGTTAAAAGTCGACCCCTCTAGTTTGCGGACAGAGAATCCTGAATCTTACATATACCTCCAATAAAAGTCGACCCTAGATTTTTATGTCTAAATGTATGAGCAGCCAAGTGTAGTATATGATATGATATACCTTTAAAACTAGACCTACTGTCGCCGAAATTACCAAAGTGTAGACATATATATTTTAGTTAATAAATCAATAAAAGACTGCGAAAGAACTAAATACTTACAAGAGCAAATCGACCATGCTAATGATTCGTCAGCGAGATTTTTTTAACAAGAAGATTATTTTGATATATACAATAATTTGTGAACGGCCATTAATATCCGTATTTTTGTTAGTTAATGATTTATGCTTAAATTAAGTTTCGTTAATTATTATTTCATTTCAGATTTGACATGAATTTCGTCCCTGAAAAAAACGTTTCGTCCACGTAAAAGCCGACCCCTTAAATCCAGACTAAAAATTAGCTGAAATTTTCGATTATTATTTGGAATAATATGATCAATAAATCAATTATGGGTATGTACTTCAAAGTAGTATTAATAATTTGGGCCAAGTATTTCAATGGTCGTCAAAGGGTAGAGAGTAGATCACGCACATCATTACTACAATTCCCATTGATTCACTTAAAAGGCGTCAGACAAAAATTCACCGCCTGCTTTCGATGCGAAAATCGGAGAAAACAATCGAAAAATAAAGAAGCACTCTAAACATTTGCGTACATCACGTTCTTTTGCGAAACAATGTTCATCGAACTGGAGTGATTACAGGAGGCTGTTAATCAAGAGTCTTTGAGACTGGATCGCGGCAGCGCTCGACGGGAAAAAGCAATTTCGCACTCAAGTGCACTTGCGAATGCACTAAGAAACGTCCTTTCATTCCGAGAAAACAAGAGACGGCGGAAACGCGCATTTTTTGCGATTAATTTCGCGAAGGTAGCGTTCGTTTCAGTCAATGTAGAGAGCGACACGATCTATCACAACTCTTTCGTTCGATCCAAAAGACGTGATTCTGCATTCCGACGAATTTAGTAGTTTAGAGTACTCAAGCTTGAACACGATCCAGCTGAATATAAATGAGAATGTCAACTTAAGTGGCATACAATTAGCCCAACTTAAGTGGCATACAATTAGAAACAGATGTGACAAATATCGACATGACTGGGACTCGAATCAAGGTCCTCCATTTTCCGGGCAGCTGTTCTAACAATTTTAAGCATTCTGAACTGTGTGGAATTGACTCGATGTGATATTTCAGTCGCTAAAAAACCTGCCCGGATAGTGAGGGATCTGGGTTCGAATCACAGGCTTGTTGATACTTTTCAAACCTTTTCTCCTTGAGATTTAGCTTTTCTTGCTAGTTAATGACCTTTTCCTCATCCTTGTCATACAATTATATTGGCAGAGGATTATGGTTTTGACTAGTTTCCTAAAATATTTTGGTTCGTGTGAAAATTTCGAACAGGAGTATGCCCCTGAATTTCAATAGAAATCCCCATAACAACTTCTTCATTCAATTTTTATAGGCAGTGACTAGCAAATACTGCAATAGTGGCTGTAAATTGACAGTTAAATATAAGTAAAGCTAGGAATCACGTGTATAAGGCGCAGTGTTGAGACCAAGACTGGTCGGATCCTCGTTCCCTCCAACAAAATGCATAGGAGAGGAAATGTGCTTTACATTGCAAGAGGAGAAGGTTATTTGAGAATGGCTAATCCGCTTCCTTTTGACTCAAAACTCAAAAAAAACGACTCGGATTCGACGTATAGAAGTACATAATCCCTTCAACCACGAAACAGTTGTAGCCTAGGGAAGTGTATGAACATAAGAGTACAATGAGGTGTAACATTGGGGCTTAGGGATAGCCAAGTGGGCTGCGCCTTTGATGGAAGCAGTCCCGGGTTCGACCTCCGGTGGGGGCCATGTGTGCGAAATGACCAAAGTAGTTTAAGCACTTTTAACAATAATACTAATTCGATATACCAAAGAACACAATGCATACAATACTTAGATACCATAAACTAATATAAATATTAATCTGAGTAGCTATGAACATTCTTGAAGCAAGATATCTCGCATTTAGCAAACGCATTGGCCACCAACCTAAACCTGAGAAAATTACCAAAGAAAAAAATAACGAATGAAGAAAATATAAAGATGAAGATGTTTTGCGAGAGAATTAATACACTTTTAATGACGCAGTATAACATATACATATCGAAAATTTAATGACGCGTAACAAAAGAAAACCACCACAAAATCATTCACATTTATTCACTCAAGATTACCCAATCGTAATCAGAATTTCGTTTCCAATCAATTTTAAATAGATGATTTGATTCACAAGCGGAATTGCAATGCCTTGAAATATTTGAGAAAATCCATTCACTGTAATTAAGACATTGAACAGCAATTATGAAGGAAACGTTTAATAGAGAATGGTAACATAAGGAATGGTGAACAGCAAACTGGAAAGAGAACGAGGGAACTACAGGACGAAATTAACGTGGAAGAAGTAATTAGAATGATGAAGGAGGCAGTAAGGATGAAACAGGAACAAGGAAGATCTGGCTTAAAAAGTGGGTAGCAAAAAATGTTTGGCCCTTTTAATTTAATATATAATTAAATAGAAATTTCAATACGAAAGAGCTCTCTCTACATAAGAGAGATAGATTCTCCCTTTTATTACTCTTTACTCAACATTTCCAAAAATATACAAAAATACCTGCGTAAATAAATACGAGTAAATTTAAAAAGAGAAGTTTTACTCGAAAGGAAAATGGCTTGCAAATAGACATGAGGCGTGATTATTTATGCGATAACATCAGAGTTTCAAATATGCCTTCAAGAGAGAAAAATAAACTAAAACATTTGACATTATTTTGATGGAATATTTATGCTGAAGAGATGGAAACCAATATGATTTTAGGATATAATCACAAAGATATCCTTGGAACGAAATCCAAACATAAAGGAGAATTACTTCGTTGGAAAATTGAAAGATACCGACCCTGAACTTGGTTCTGAATCATTCAACATTTGTTCATCATCATTCATTGTAATCATCGAACCTTTTCGTTATAAAGAAAAATCTATAAAGATTACATTGAATATTTAATCTATTTGTACTATTCAAACGATGAATCTATGAACAAAAAAATGGAAGTCACTTCATCTGTTTCGAAGCAAAAGCTATTCGTTAAACAATAAAATTGGTGAATTCGGATGCATTTCTGTAACACGTAACGTTTCAAACACTTAAATACCTCTCCCAAAAGAAGTAGTATCCTAGATAAAGAAGGATGTCGTAAAGACGCCTTAATTGAACTTAAAATAGATGTTCTGGATAAAATAATACATTTTTACATCGTTTCCAGACGTATTAAAATTTTCAAAATCAGAGCTAAGAGGCACAAAAAAGAAGTGGAATCTCTTTTATAATCAGAAAAAAATAGATATCAATTCCTGTCTACTGATAATTTCAGTCTAGAAATTATAACAAAAGGAAGCAAACACGAGTTTCAACGAAGGCAAACATTTCATAATTATCTCGAATAGTACACGTCAGCCGACGAATCATTTTCGCTCATGTTCCCTATGAACTGAAAATATATTACAGAATGATAGAAGGAATGCCAACATGTATATATAGTGCTACAAATTATACCTGGATTTAAATGATACCCATTCAATTCGTATTAAATTACATAAGAATTCATACTGTTAAGACATGCGTAATTACAATATACGAGTATAATGGGTAATGATGCACTTCTTATTCCCTTTTTTACAAACACGGTAGGTTGGAGACTTTTAGAATAGGGTTATTTGATTTTTCTAAAATTGAGTAGTCTGTCATATATTAAATATATTGTATATAGAATCGGTACTGCCCCATGTATTCTGAAATTAGTGTAACTGGGTGATTTGTGTATATAGTGTTATGTGGTTTTCTAATTCGTGCTATTTACCTAGCTTTTTACCCATTTGATATTGAAAAACCACCAAACTAAGGAACCAACCAAAATGTAGCTCAAATAGCCCACTTTAGTGTATAATAAAGCTGTACCATAGAATGATAACACTGTTTTGGATCAAGATTTTGGCGCGATTCAGCGATTCAGTATTAAATACTAGATTATTATTTTCCCAGTCCATGCTTTTTTCCAATTATATCGAAAGAAAAAAGCTAGAGAAAAAGGAATTTCAAAATTTGAATAAAAAATCCGACCTACAAAATTGCTGATTTTTAAGAATGAATTCATTTTAGCACGGAGAAGTTTCTAGGGCAAACAAAGGGCATTAATTTGCTAAGTAAATAAGAGATAATTTCAGAGGTCAAAATTGATATGAATGTTTGTTACACCTCAAAGGTTACCTTCAATTTGTATTAAACAAACGAAGCATGAAGTTCAATATTGATTTTGCCGTTGTAAAGATCGCATTAAGTAATTTAGCGTCAGAATTTTGTGAGTATAAATACTGAATTTTGCAACTGACAGATTTGATCGTTGTAAATCAAAAGTCAAATTCAGTTATATGGAATCAATTCCTACTTATATTGTGTTAAACCGTTAATACAGCTTTTGGGTGCATTTTTTATCGAAATTAAATTATTATATAAATGATTGTTTGAGGTTTGAGATTAGCCAAAGAGAAGATATAAATGCTCTTCGAATGTGTGCTCCAACAATATCTGATTTTAAACACAATTGTAGGACTTAGTCCCGGGATCTAACAGGATTCAAAAGAAGGCGAGAACTTTTCAATTTGTTTATTATAAATATTTTGAGAACCATAGCAGTGACGTGAGGATACGAAATTTAAATGTTCTCGGTGTTTCAATTAAATGTAAGACCGTCAGTAACATAGAGAATTAAAAATTTTAGTTCAGTCACTTTCATCGTTGGTTTAGATTTCCTTGTTGGATTCGTGGAACAGATTTGTTAGGAATTATCCTAAATCCACGAATAAGTATCTTGAGAATGCACTGCATTTTCAAATCATAGACTGATTTTGTAATACAGTGAAACCTGCCTTAGGCATAATTGCATGGTGCCGTAAAATGTTCAGTAATGGACAGGTTTCAGCCATTTACAGGTTTGAATTCCAATACTGAGAGTCAGGATTAATAATTTTTCCGTAGTGGAGAAGTTTCTGCAGAATACAGGTACCGTCCATAGTGCATAGCTTACACCTTGTTTAAAAAAAATGGTTGGAGATGTTTGGTTATAGAGTTTCCGTAACAGTAACTGTAGCACTACTTGGTTATAGCTGTCATCATAACACCTATATTTTATAATTAGAGAACTATCGAGCTGTGCTGCTATTTTCGCTAAATCCTTTCAAAGTTTTGTAGTCCCATAGTTATAAGAAACACAGTGTATACTACGTATAACGGAACCTGTATAAAATGGAAACTTGTCAGAGACGGAAAAAATTCTGATCTGTGGCACTGGAATTTGCATTTAAGTAAATCAACATGTGCATGACGGAAACTTGGTCATTACGGAACATTTGTATGGAACCATGAAACTCCGCTTGAGGCAGGTTTTACTATAATATTAAGTGGTAAAAATAAAAAACAATAAAAGCAAGTACTTACAAGCAATAAAATGATAATGAGAATATGTTATAGAATAAAAATGTTAGCTTTCTAAATTTGACCCTCGGTAGGGATTGCTTATTTTCATAATTCACATAAAAAGAACGAAATCACACAAATAAGCATTTGCATTGATTTAATTATTGAACTTAAGTTCAGCGGATAATCCTCTTCTCTCGTATAATTGGCGCTTTATGTATGGCGATTCCCTAGATTTAACCATGAATATTTTAGAGACATTTGGAAATTATGCAGGAAAAATCGATGTACGTCTTTTTATCCCTTACAGTGCCATTTAATGAATAACAGCGGATTTTCAAAACATACATGAACTCTGCGTCACGATTTTAGCTTACATTGGTGATCCATAGAAAATTAAGGTACGTAAATTTACCTCTATTTCAAATGTTTACCATTGAAACACTTCTATGACAGCTGTCATTACTCATGCTGTTCATGCTCATTGTCGAATTGGCAGAAGTAGCTGGGGTATCGTATATTTCACAGCACCTAATCAAGAGCTTCCTGTTTAAATTTAACCAAAATAAACATGTCACTCCTTTCGCGTATTCCTTACCTACTTAAGAGAGCCAAATATTTATTTTTAGTGAAATTTATTGTAATTTCACGCCATTAGAACATAATACGTGCTACATACATTTAAAAATGGCTTTTCACTAGCTCAAAAATTATACATTAATGCAATATACTCTTAACACATTACTGTGTACAGTGACCGTAATCAACAATTATAAATAAATCTAACCCACCTGTCTAACGTAAACAACAATAATAACAACCTGTGTAGAAAGTAATAGAGAAGTTAATTCACTACCTCAAGTTCCTGATTAAGGCCGATCTGCGCCTAAATCGGTCGTGTTTTTTAAAATACGTCCGTGGAAAAGAGTATTTGTAATTTTATTCATACCATCCTTATCATATGGATTGCTACAACTTAAAGCCTGCCATAATCGATTTTACCCAGCTAAGCTTTAACTATTTCAATGCGCATCTGTTTATTTTGATAAGTAACTAACAAAACGCGGCAGAGAGAAAAATACATCATGCATCCATTCTAAAAGCTTTTGCAATTTTCTCTTATCTCGGGAACCGAAAGCGAAAAATTCCATTTCTTGAAAATAACCAAAGTCGAATTCATAATAGTGTATCGTAAAATGTTAGCAGTAAAGACAAAATATCTAATAGACTGTAAAGCAATAATGAGTGTGGGACACCGAAGCACGTGCCCAAGGCGCAGTGCTGCAGATACGCTCATATGTCCACTCAAAATCCAAGTCAGCACTTTCTAAATACGATGAGATCGACCGAAATTTAATGATTACAGTGCGGTTTTCGTAAGAAAGTTTAACAAGTTTGCCACCTGTGTTGTCGTTAGGAAAATTAGACTTAGTGCATTGTTCCTCAAACAAAGTAAAGACGGCGCCAAAATCGAAAAATAAAATCATCAAATCATGCTAAGTACTGAAATATTAATATTAATGCTTTCATGAAGGTGCTGAATGATGATGTAAACCTAAAGGAATTTGGCAAATTGAAATCCCCACCCGCAAAGCAACCAACATAATGGACATAGTAATATCAAAATATAATATTCTGAGATATATTCGGATAGAAAAGCGACAGCCATGAACAGCTCTGACAGTTAACATTTTACTTATAAAATACTCCTGATAAGTACAACTTGAGTCCGTAGGTTCTAATGTGCGAACCGCCTGGGTTCATATATTCTCGTTATTTGAAAGATGAAAGTTCAAAGAAAGAAAAAAATCCAGAGAACCGTAGAGAAGGATAACATTCACAACTGGTGACACAAAGGGTAAGTTCCTTGTCAAACAAAGCATGAGGATCAAACGGTAAGGTAATGGAAGAGAAAGAAAATTAGAGGGGAAGCCGTGGGGCGACGTCGATAGCATGCCAAATTGTTTCCTTGCCACCTGTGTACTCATGGGAGAGAAAGATCTTCCGCTCACCTTGCCCGGAATCGGCGGCGGTGGTGGTCTCCTCTTATCCTCTGGCACCTTCTTCGTCGCACCACCACACCCCAGACCACCTGACACCACTGCACCCACACCACCCACACACAGACCACTCTCATCTTCATCACCGAACCCATCGTCCACACCACCAAAGAAGGCCTTGGATGACCCTTCTCCCACCGCCCTCCCCATTGAAGAGGACGTCCCTGCTGATGGGCTTCCGGATTCTCTCGGTGGGCCATTCTCAGCCCCCACACATCCGCACAGGACAGCTTCTTCTCTATCTCTGGCACGCGCGCCCGCCACATCCGATGGCATCATTTCTTGGAATGGGTAGCACAATCCGGGAGACGTCGAGTAGATGGGTCTGTCGGGGATCTTAGGCGGAGGCCTTCCCGGAGGTAGGGGCTCTATATCCAAGATCGGATGCGGCACTCCGGACAACTTCCCTGGGATGACCTTTGCGGGAGTTGAGGGTCTCGGCCGTCCTCTGTCTTCCCCCTTCGCCCCGCCCCCCTCCTGCCCAACAGCACCGCATGGCTGCATTTCTCCTTTGGGCTGGCGTGGTTTGACGGGGGGCGGGGCCGAATGACCCGAAGCCCCGAGGGACTGCGTGTTCCTCGGCGGAGGACCCGGGGGCAGGTCCCGCCTGGGCTCCGGTTTTAGAGACAGGGCGCCCACTGCGCGGGAGCGCGGTAACAGATGGGAAGATAAAAGAGGGCGGTACGCCTTGGGAAGCCGCGGGGGGTGGAACCCGGTGCGCCCGGAAACAACCTAATCGGAAGACGGATTCCGGGAAACCGATCGGGGATGAATCGAATGTAATCCAAAACCAGGAAATCGAACCGGATTGAGACCGCTGAACGGCAAATCGGGTGATCGCAACCGTGGATTTTCCGGTGGATAGACTTAGACGGTGATCACATGGATGGTGACCTAAGGGGGAGCGTAGCGCCACCTGTGAGGGAGGGGCGGAAAGGACACGTGACCACACTCCAATCGATCTCTCTCTCTCTCTCTTCGGCACTAAAAACGGGAGGAGCGCGCGTGTCTTCTTCTCAAGATCCTCCTAAGACGCCCGACTCAAGTGCAGCGGTGACGCTCCTCGCACATGCGACGCATGGGCGTCGGCGTCGTCGGTGCCGTTCCCGCGCTCGGGCGCCGCTTTAATCGGAAGTCACACACGCACACGCCTCTCTCGGATCCGTCGGCAGCGTCGAGGGCGTCCCTCGCTTACGGGCGACGCCGAACAGACTGGCGCTTCTCCCGACGCCTGGTTGCGCCTTCCGCCGCCAGTCGGCGTCGCGGGCGTCGATCGAAGATCAGCGAGAGACGCGTCGAACGAAATCCGCGGCACTCCCCTTTTCGACAGACGAAAGCGAAATTCGGCGAGGGGTCAAACGGACACGGAATAAACAGTGCGGTGCAATAACGAGCGCTGAGTGGGAGACCTGGGTTCGAGTCCCGGTCGTGTTGAAATTTGTCTCTTGTATTATCCTTGGGTTTCAGGTGAACGCAAAATCCTGCGAAGTTGCAATCTTTCCCTTAATCTTGGCTAACAAACGGTTCTGACTACAAACAAACTTGACAGTGATCACCAGCGAACATTCGTGTTCGAACTACGAACGCATGTTCGGATAACGAGCAAATTAAGGGAAGAGCATGAGAAGAAGCGACCTTGGTAACTTTAATACATACATAATAATCATGCATTATGTTACATACGATGCATTAAAATTTGTTTTTGTGAAAGTACAGTGTACTCTCGACTTTCCGAACAAATGATAGGGAGGGTAAGTACGAGTAATCAAGAAACACGAATGATCCAAACTTTAACTTTCATTTCTTAAGATGTTCATATTTTACGTAAGTACTCATACTCAAATTCATACTTTATTTTTTTTCATACTTTATTTGTAAGTACACAATTTATTATTATTGGAGAGCATACTCCGTTATTTTCCGTAGTTTCATGGACTCTTTTAGAGTTTTCTTCACCCAACCGCGGATCCTTTTAGCTGCGGTAAAGTCATTGTAGTCTCATTCCCATTGCTCCATAGATAAGGCCTTACCGCCATTGAAAAGTCATGCTTGTATCGGAGCGCGAAAGTCTTTTGTGCACTTTGTATTGGAATTTTAAAAATACAGGAGAAAATAACGACTATGAGTAAAAAATATGAACGGATATTCCTAAACGCGGATAATTAAAGGTTCGCTGAATAAACAAAAACTATGAAAATATATAACGGCTGCTGAACATAAAAATACTTCGTTTGAAGAAATAACGAGAAAAATGACGGTAGAAATTGAAGTAACTTTATATAAAAATAGCAAACATCGAAATTGTTTATCTGTAAGAAGAGAGAAAGGCTATATAAATACATGAGACTGCTCTTTTACGTCATATTAAAAGTACAAAATAACAGACGCCGAAAATGATGAAATTTAATATGTAAAGCATGAAAGATACCCAGAAATTATGTTTTGGTTCAAATTGAAAAATAAATGAAAAAATGTTGAAAATAATTTAGCGATTCTTTATGATGAAACGATCCAAATTCTTTTTTGTTTGATGTAACTATATACACTGGGTGATATGAAAAGGGTCACTTCTGACTGCCAACACGGACAACACTTTCATTCGCAAAAGATTTTTATATTCGAACAACTAACAATTGTTTGGTTAACGAAAATCTCTAAAGCACGTCAGAGAGCGACGTTAAGTATAAAAATAATTTAGAAGAGAGAGGTCCAAGAGCGAAATCTACTATTACAGATTATGTGGAAGAAGTTAGAATATGTTTGAACAACAGAGTTTGAGTGGTACCCAAAATATTGTGAGGCCAATAAAACTGGCGATCTTTACAGAGAAAATGCTATTAATCACTTCAGGAGAATGACGAAAAAGAGAGAAAAGCAATTGACGATGTTAGTGTCCGACAAACGAAAACCCTAGATTGATGAAAACGTAAGACTGGGTGTATCTATGTATCGCTGTTATTTGATGAATGATCGTCCTAAGAACTTGGGTAGTTTTGATTTTTTTGGGTCTCTAGGACATATTAATCAAAGTCTAATACGCTTTAAACGTAAAGCAACGAACGGATAAGGAACAGCTCGAATGGTAAATATAATTTTTGATAGGACTATGTTCGTTAACTGATCACCCAATGAATACGGAAAACAGCAAACGGTGTACTCTGAGTAGAGAACTATCAAAGGGCGGCTAAGAGAAAATTCGACGTGAACATGCTTTTGACCTTCTCATACGAAGCCATGATGTTACAGCGTTATATACTCATCGTATATTCGCAGACAAACTTTAATCCAATACCGCATATAGTATCATTTATAATCAGAAAGGATGCAATACTAAAGTCAAGGTATTAAAAATGAAAATAGAATATTTTCATTATTCCTCAACTAATGTCGATTGTGTAGCCCTTAACTTGGTGGTATTTCATGACAATAAGGAACAAGTTGACCAAATACATTATACAGACTAAGTACAAAAATTAGCAAAATAAGGAGATGGTGATGCCATGCATCAAAACCCGTATCGTGTTGTTCGCTATTTTTTGTAGATTGTATCAATAAATCTAATTATTCAACTAGCTCTTTGATTCCTTCACTAACAACTGGCCACAGTCGTTATAAAGTAAAAAGTAAGGTTAGGGTAAAATTTAAAAAAGTAAGAGAAATGAGAATTTCCTCTATCAATAAACACGCTGATTGAATGGCCGACCAGATATTGCAGAAGAAAATCACGTAAATTAATGCTAAGCAAAGTCCCCTCACAACAGAATATTCTCCGCGAATAATTCCAGACAGTAGCACACAAGGAAAACAAACAGAATGGTGCAGTCATCCCTTGAAACACGCCCAAAAGTACTTGAATATGTGTTTTCTTTCGGAATTCACGACATCAATTTCAGGAAAGCAAACAAAATGGATCAGATAAGGTTTTATGGAAATTTTATTATTTACAGAGGGAAACGAGGTGTTCGCTCTCAATCTTAAATATTTAAACATTTTTCGGTTCCCCCTAAAATACTACAAAAACCACCCTCGGTTTAATTTCCGGCAAAATCTTTGACTCTTCCTGTTAAACTCTCTCTCTCTCCCCCCCCATCCGAGTGCTCATTAGTAATTAACTCCGTTTACACTCCGAGGGTCCATCCACAACCTTCTATGCACAGAAGTGTTGCGGGGAGCGTATCCGCGAAGGGGTTCATAGCACGGAAATGCCGCTTTCGAACCTCAATGCAATCGATGCTTCAGTCGTTGTAACTGCCACATGAAATGTATGAGACAAATAATAACAAATTATATCTTATCCAAGTGCCTTAAGAATGGATGTGAAGTAAATGACGAACTATCTTGAGTATTTCTAGTATAGACAACTGCGGCATCAAAGAGATTTCGGTTCTGAATGCTAAATCATCATAATCGGAGGCTGGTCCTTGACTGATTGATCCTCAACCACTTTGCCATTAGCTTCCAAAGGCATCTAGAGGGAATGAGGCATAATGAGGAGTGAGGTAATCCTTCTCATGAAAGGATTATAACGTCCGTAAAGTTATCAGCACGAAGGCTGGTATGATCCTAGACTGTTTTCTAGCTTAATCTTTGGAGAGATAATGAGACTTACTAGACAAGATGAGGAGCGAGGTAGCCTTCCTTTATTGAGCCAAATTACAGTGAGTGGAAAATATCCGTCTGAGTGCGCTGCAGTGATTCTATGACACTTTACAAAGGATTTAATATTCAGTGAGTAGGACGAATGCCATTACTTAGAATCAGTCATATCACAGTAGATTTTATATCATAACAATAAAGAACGAGACTGAGACAAATCTAAATGAAAGATTCATTTCACTATATTCACAACCAAAAGACAAAAATGGATTTCTTTGAAAAGTCTAAAAGATGGACAACTGAGGAAAAGGCCAAAAAGATAAATTTTAGGGAGAAGTAGCAGAACTTCCCGTTACTTCTCTACGGGGAAATAAAAATTGGTACAAAAAATACTAATCGTGACAGAATGGACTTTCAAGAAAACATAAAGCGTAGTGTAAACGTTAATGTAGCTAATGCTAAGCTAATGAGATGGAGGATATTAGTGAGCGAAAAGCACATTTCTTCGCTTTATCATCTGTGATATAACGTTGTCGAACATATGATAACTTTTCAATGTGCACGCCGAATATGCAAACGAATAACTTAAGTATATTAGTAGTACTGTTAAAATTTTTTCGTCAAATGTGGTTATTTCACACATATGGGCTCTGGCGAACTTGGCTATCCAGGATTCGAAGGATTTAAACTAAGAGTAAAACTTAAAAATACAGAAATTTTGAAAATTAAACTCTAAAAATCTATAAATTTTAATCCACCTGGTGACCATAGCGTTGAACGTATAATGAACCTTTTTTGTAGACCTAAGTTTTGCTGAATATCTCCTTAAGTCCCAATAAATGTTTCTCTTCTCTGGTCCTGTATTGATGAATGCCTAAACACCACGCCTTTTTGATCGTGATAAAAGCAATAAATAACTGCACCCCTTGGAAAACGCAAAAGCAGGCTTATTAAGAAACACTCATAAATGGTCGTAAATTGGGAATCGTAAATACAAAACGCTAAAGTTGCATCCCCTTTACACACTGCATTCTTACCATTAATCTTAAATGGACCAAATTCCCTATTTATTCTTATAGGAGATGTATGAGCACGAATTCAAGAACTGTCTCGGTCACCAGGGGGACCGGTTGTTTACAACCTCAAAAATTCACATATTATTCTAGTAATTTAGCAAATTCTAGCAATCTCAAATTCAAATCAATATTCTACTAACAAAATAAGAGTTTTCAATGAATTTCCCCTCTTTTGGTACTTGTGCAAATTTCATTCAGCTGTACTAAACAATTTAATTTTGAGAAATTTCTTTGCAACACTTATTTCTTCCGGAATTGCTTTGACTCGTCTGGGGTCCAACTATGGACATTTAAGTAAATAAAAAGTAGCCTATTATATATGCAGAAAGACATTTAGGAATCTTTAAAGTTTGAAAGTTGTGGAACATTTAGCTCTCGAGTTTTAGGACAAGTAAACGCAAACTTTCACCTTTTCTTATAAGAAGAAGATTGCCAAGTGCAAAGGAAAATTAATGAACTACTGAAGTTGGATTGCAAGTGAAACATAGAAACGAGATTTCTAAGAGAGCGTCAATTTACGGAAGAAACAAATGCACAACGTTGCTAAAACGACTTCCGCGGTGATTAGAAGATAAAAGTCACGAGTCAAAGCGCAATATTGTTTACAATTACTATTGTATGGCTATTCCTGACGCCAGAAAAACTTCTCACCCTCGGCTTCTAAGATACAGGCCGATTTCAGATAATATTTTCGCGGGAAAAAGTGTATTATGGGCCGGGAAATACGGTACAATGATTTTTAGGCCTCCGGGTAGTCATAACGCGTTCGACTTCGGTGAAAATAGTTTTGGATTCGATTGCCGGTGGAGGTTTACGTGCGAAATGATCTTAGTTGTCAAATGACCAGCTAAAATTACTGCTACCACTACTGTGACAATAAACAATTTCCGAAATTTTTCTTACAGCTTTAACGAACCTCGATAATTTTTTAAGTTTTCGATAAGTTTTTACTCAATTTTTTGTTTGGTTTTGGAAATTACTTATTTAGTAAATTCGAAAACTTCAGTATTTAAATACCCATTTTACAAACAGTCTAAGTATATGTTGAAATGGATGCGAATTAGTTGTCAAAATAACCCCAGTCTACTCAAAATGAATCTGTTTAAAGGGGAGATTCATAAAGCGTTAGATTAATATCTTCTAATTCCTCCAAAACCTGCACTGAGATCTTTCCTTTGTGAAGCGCAAATCATAATCTCCAACGATAATGAAATTTGGTCCAAGGACTCATTGCCCTGGTGGCTTAGAAGGCGTCTTTGATGTGCTCTGAGTTAGCATTATTTGGAGGCTGCAGAGAAGGGTCAATCTTAACGGAAATGCATTGCTTTATCATGTGTCAAGGACACTCTATGGAATTACCTAATAATGCAGCTGCAGCATTTGGCAAAGGAGGTACTACATTTCTGCAAACCTGAGCTGATAAAGCGAAGTTAAGTACTAGCATTATAACATTAAAGAGACCACTTCGCCAAATAGTAAGGTGATATCTTATTCAGGACAGCCATTTCATATAAAACAGAAAATTTCGCGAGAAAATTCAAACTTGAATTGAATTGCTTTAATATGTATAAGTTGAGTTTCAATAAAATATTCATTAACTATTCACTATAAATTTATTATCGATTTAAATCCAATTTCAATTTTTCTATAACGCTTTTATTTGAAACAAAGCCTTTACGCTGCATATTATGGGAAAGGTAGTTAGTGATTTGGGAAAATGAAAGTGGAACATAAAGTGAACATGGACTGAAGTATTACTATCCAATACCGGGCACCTCTTAATGAGGTAGGACTCAGACGTTTCAATTTAACACAAATTTTAAATTAGCATTATCGCAATACTGATCATCATAAATTTTGAGAAAGTGAATGAATAGTGTTTAAAATGTAACATTATGTGAATCTGTGTATTGTTGTGTAAATTTGTGATTTGATCGCTCGTGATTTATGTTGTTAAGGATATCCTCCACGTTTGTAACTGTGACCTAGTATTAAGTGTTTCCTTCGAGAGGAGTTTTCCTTTCAACAAGGGTGAATCGTAAGGTAAAGACTTCATCCGCTACCATAATCCATTATTATGATTATATTTTGTCTATCTCTATATCGCGATTGTATTATCTTTTGAGAATTCCATTGTACAATTATTGTGAAATATTATTTTCACAATCGACTTTAGTTTATGCATTAAATAAAAGCTTAGAAAAAAGCGTCTAATATTTGCGAAAAAGATTTTTCCGCAGATTATTCATTGAAACATAATGCACGTAAAGGAAGAGAAATGTTGATGGAAATTTTCCACCCACGCTAGGACGATTTGTACCGATATGATGAGTGTTACATAAAGGCACTCATGTAAGGGAGAGTAATCGAAGCATACATGTGGCATTAAAGGCTAAATAATTGGATAATAATTGCTAAATCTTTAAAGGTGGATTTAAGAGATTAAAAAGCCGATTGCGTGTAAAATTGCATTCGTAACACTCACTTTTCCCGATCCTCTGGTGTTGGAGCAGCGAAGCACTCCTATGGCATGCGTCCTGTACTCTTTGTCCAGTTGATCATGTTGCGCCTGGATCTTCCTGTAAAATCATTACAACTTTGATTAATTACGCGAACGTTTAGCTGAAATCACTCGTTTACAAACAGGCGTCTTAATGGAAAATGACACATTCAAAATTTAGTTTATTTTCTCATCTTTCACATAAGTTATGTTAGAAACTATCCTCGTAGAATCGGTAAACTTACATAAGGGGAACGTTTTTTTGTCTCTGAGTTAGACATCTTTACAATTACGTTTTCCCATATCAAAATAATTATTTCCAAAGTTTGCACCTTTTTAAGTACTCATTCCCTAGAGGTTGGAAATAGTTTATAGTATTTATAAATATATAGATAGCTATACAATTTTTAGCAATGGAATGGAAATAACTACAATAGAAATTATAATATCAAAAAATAACTGAAAGCATCGAATCATGAGGTAAATAAACGGGTAGTTCCCACTTCGTACGGAGAACTAATCTAAGATGAAAAAATTTAGTTTCCCTTTTCTATAAGTTTGATTGCTATTATAATCTTTGTTTATATCTTCCTGTTTGAAATTAACTGACAGTTATGCTTATCTCTAATAATATCCACAACGAATCAAATTTACATTGAGGTTCGCGGGTATTTTGTTGTCCAGCACCAGATAAACGCATGTAAATGACATAAAAGTCTTGTATTCAAGATGTACATTTGGTCATAGTACACAATAAAATAACCGCCCAACGCCGAAGCTGTTTCCATTCGAGATTCAATTAGCATTTAAATCGAACTAATAATAATTTAGATGAAAAAAGGATGGTAGGGGTTTAGAATTAATTTTAGTCATCCAGAGCGGCGTTTCAGTTCAGTTTTGAGCTGCAGTAAATTTTTCATGGAAGGCCATTAAAATTAATAATCCGAAATCTCAATTGTAGATATTGTTTCTTTTTGAAAGGACCGCGATGACTTCCCCGCCCTCGCCGATGGTACACGCATTACTCACGAGATGGCGACTATGAGTTCCTGCTTCTGCTGCTCCTTCGCCTTGATCGACCCGCCCTCTGCGAGCGCCGCCTGAAGCTCTCTTTGGAGAACCGCTAGTTTACGACGCTCAGCTTCCAGAAGAAGACTGGTGACCTGAAAGAAAGACACGGTGAAGTAAGAAGATGCTGCAAATGTAATTGCCGTTCACAAGGAACGAAAAAAGCGGTAAACGATGAAGATAAGAGGGCACTGATGTTGTGAATTTTAGATTTGACGTAAGAGTGGAAACTGTCAGGATGGTCATGTCTGGTTCAACTGGGGTCATCACATTTAAAAATACGATTTTAGAATGTCATTCTAAAACAATGCAGTATTTATGGTCTGGATTTGCTGTACACATGGCTAAGTTTTTGGGTATTGACCAAAAGTATACAGGCATTATTAAAGATAAGGAATAACACAATAAAATACTTAACTCCCATATTTATAGATTTTTCACGATATAAAAGCGTATATAGGGCCGGAAGGGTTCCCTTGGGTATTCTACAATTCCGGGCCCCGACTTTGAGGAAGACCTAATATACCAGGGTTACATTTTTATTTATCAGATGGCAAACGATATATCTGTAAGTTTTGTTGTGTTCGATATTTTCTTTATTTATTAAATACATACTACGTTTCACATGATCAAAGGAAGCAGAGAAAGGGTGGCTGCCAGATAGCTAAGTAGCGTTTGGTAGCGTTTGCAAATGTGGAAGGCAGTACCGGGTTCGATTCCCTGCGGAGGCTCGTAGCTGCAAATGATCACAGCCGTCGAAGCACCTTCAAAATACTACCCTACACTACAGAACTTACCCTACACCTATAGACTACAGAAAAGGGGCTGCAAGCAGGCATTCGCACCTTTTGTTAGAGGGCCGGCCCTGAGAGTGTGAAATGTAATGTAGTCCAATTTTGGAGCAATTAGAGAAATATGTTCAAACAAAATTTAAACATTTGATTTTGACCATAATTAACACACGAAGGAACTCAAAAATATTCTCATGGTCTGTTCCGCATAGTTACTTGTAATCAGAATTTTGTATCTATTAATTTATAAAACATAGTCGACGAAATTAAAAGTAGAATTGTTTATTGTATTTTTTAAACTGATTAAAATTAATGTTTATTTTATAGATGAGCCTAAAAACATTCTACTTTAAGAAAGAAACAAGTGAAAAATCGTTTCCCAGAGTCGCACCTATGATACGTAAACTATTACATTTGCTTATAGCGTTTCCTTCCAATACGACTCCTTATCATTATTATTATAAGTACATCTTAAGTGATTTAGTCATTTTAATAGTTTTCTCTGTGTTTTGACAGTTGCGCAATTTCTGATTCCCTAATTTTAGGTGAATATACACAAACTTTCTGCTTTATTTATAAGGTTGGCTTTGATACGGGAAAAACAAAAGAAACGAATGAAAAATAATAGCTGGGTGATTTAGGATTTCTATGACTGGAAAAATAATTGTAGAGGGTTCATATTCTATCAAAAACTTTAACGTTCTGAAATATTTCAAAGTTTGATAGAATATGCAAAATTACGACAAAATTAGTTACTTTCAAAAATAGTTGACGACTGATTCAATTCCTGAAGTCCAGTCTGTTTGCATTTGCATTTTATATGGAAAGAAATCCTCGTAAGGAATCAACGGTGATATTTAGATTCAACCTTGGTAACATAATGCATGCAATGGGCAATTCATACCACTCAAATGAGGACGAGTTTGAAACTACGAGCGTAATTTAATGCCCTTATATTGCATGAATACCTCATGCATTGCTTCGAGTTGGGAAGTTTAAGCTGTAATACAAAGAAATAAGTTGTTCTGACAGTTTTCAATTATCTTTTGGATGTGTAATTTACCGTCAGAATAAAACAATTTACTCTCCACATCAGCAACTGGTAGTAGTGCATACGTTTTTCTTAATCTATATTAATGTATTCCACAAGAACAAAAATATGTCTCATGCTCTTCCGTTTCAGGAAGAGCTTGAGAGATAAAGCAAAATGATCCTCGTTTATTCACAATATCTCTCCGTAGTTTTATCGCAGATGTTTAGATACTTATACTTTGTATACATATCTAAACATCTTAGATATGTATATTCGCACATCCTTTTATTCATTCCCTTTCAACCTTAAACCCTCATGCTTCTCCACAGCATCTCACAGATGTCTTTCAGCATGTTATTTCTCGTTTTTCATCTTGTTTTCTCAACCTTACACACCACTTCAATAATTATGCATCCAACCAGGGTCAGACCTATGCATTAAGGTAAGCAAAGAATTGGGGCGCTTTGAACATCTTTCCCCTTCTTATTTTTAAGGAAAGATTAAGAAAGGGGGCCTCTGTATCACAATTTATTACGCTGCATAAGTGTAGAGCCTCCCCGAAACCCACACTTGCTATCTGTCAAAACTAGAAAACCCCTGTCAATATGGGCATTTAGTCTTTCTTTAACTCCGTCGACATTTTTGATTATTACAAACGAATTTAAAAGCCAAAATATGCCAATCAGAGATATATTTCTTCGAAAGAAAAAAGTGGAAGAAGATCAGGGCATCGAACCGAATTCGGATCGAAAACCGAAAACCCGTTATTTTTGCGGGAGTAAAAACCGAACAGAAAAATGTGGGATTCCTGAATCTGAACAGAAAACCGTATTCATTCTGCTCCGATTTACGCTTCCCAACGACAAAATTTTAGTGGAGTTAAGTTGGAAGAAATTTTTTCTAAATATGTGCAACTACGACTTGCAAGTAACTATGACTTAGATGTGTTCTTAATTTCTGTAAAAGGTGAAATAAATTTTAAACGTTAGAAATAACCAAAAAAAAGTTTCAAAAGAGTATAATATTGTAATGGTTGGAGCGAAAAAGAACCGGTTCAACGCTTGCGGTAGGAGCAAAACCGGGATTTAACCGATATTTGCTTTTGTCGTTAAACCGGAAAGAAAACCGGGTAGAAAAATATAACATTTGGTTCCCCTGAAGAAGACAGTCGAATAGTGAAGGTTAAAAATACGCTCGTTTCTTGAAGACTCCACGGGTCATTCGATGACACAGACGTGAGAGTACTGCGGAAGGAAGCAGGTGCCGCCCCTGGCAGGTGTACTGACCTCAAGCTGCACTCCAAACAGGTCCCTGGTCCTATCGGGGTCCCTGGCCTTCTCCACGATGCGCCCATTTGGCGACCCGCTCGATTCCACTGAGTCAGGACCCATCCGAGTGGCGGCGCCTTTTTACAAAAAATAGAAAGGCTGATTAGTAGGTGCAATGGAGAGTGGAGAGGGAGGTAAAAACAGTCGAAGAAGCTGTTTTTTTATTACAGATGGATTGAGGAAGTAATTTTAAGATGTAAATACACTTAAATTCGAAATATTAAAGGGCAATGTTTTGCAAAAAAATTCTCAAGGAAATGAAACTATACAGGAAAACTATTATTTATGAGGAACTGGAAACTTACCTTCGGGTCTAAATTATATGGATGGATTCGGGTAATTGATAATACTAAGTAAAAAGCAAAATACAGATTCTATAGTGATGGGTCTCAAATCAAAGATAACCTAATAATATCAAAAACAAATGCTTCGATTATTCATTTATGGTTAGTGAGAGTAGTATCTGTATAGTATAGTGGAAGGGATATAATAACTCTCGAATCATTTCTTCTTTGTTTAATAAGTACCTATTATATCTTTGGCAAGTTTTTATTATCTATGATGCAATCATTCTTCCAAGACCGAAAAAGAGTAGAAAATCAATTATTCTATTTTTCTTTCCATAAAGTCAAATTAAAGCATACAAAATTACGGTTTTACTGTATGTTACCCATACACGCACGACGAAGAAATGCCGATTACATCGAAATGTTAATAAATTGTTATCACATTGCGGACAGAAATTGCACAGAAAAATTATTATTATAAAACACAAAATCAAAAAATATAATCCCTAACATATAAAAATGTATCCACGTCGCAGCTTAAGATAATTATCAATTTTGACCAACTAAGGATTCTTCACTACCAGAAGGAATTCTAGAAATTCTAAAGGCCTATTAGAGATACTGGAGCAATCGAAAGAATGTAATGTCCAGAAATTTCGTTAAATTAAAGCTTCGATGGTTGGAAAAATACGGATTAGATACAAAAAGTCACTTTTATTTCACTGACAATATAAAATTCAAACAGCCGAAAATGTTTACCTAAAAATTCCTGCCAATATTTATATATCGTTCTATAGTTTGTGTATGGGCGTCTTACAGGGTATGAATGAAGATGTAGGTAATAAATAGGATAATAAAGGCACACATCTATTTCTTTTAAAAGTGTAAATCTCGGCATGAATGCTTTTCTTAAAAAGATGGGTGCCACTCCACTGAATGACTATCATCTAACTATCTTCTATATATCTCTTATATAAAGCAGAAATTCTGTGGATTTGTTTGTGGGTTTGTGTGTTTGTTTGTCTGAGATTGGAGTCCACACCGTTTGTTCGATTTGCGTCAAACTTTGCATACGTGTTCTCTGAGATCCGGAAGGAAGTACGGTCACCTTTTTATTCGATAATTTTGCTGGGTTTGAACCAAGATCGTTCAGATAGATTTCCATAAGAAATACACATAAAGTTCGATTTTATCGGGTACAGACTTTATTTATTTTACAAAATTAAATTAGAAGGAATAGTCGTATAAAATCAAAATAAGTACCAAATGAAGGGAAATGGAATAATGATTCTTATTATTATCGTGGGATATCACTTTCGATTAGAAGTTGCGAGGATTTCGATGAAATATAAGAATATTTTGTGAAATTTTCTCTTATGTACAAATACGTAAACTACATTTAATCCGACATCTATTTTCCCCGTTGAGAATCAACGAGCACTTCAGCTAGTCACATATAAACCGAAGACCTTAAAAACGGTCAACTGATAACTATGATAATCCAACAAAGCAAGACAACCGGTATTCCATCTCCAAAGCACTACATCTTGCAGCATCATCTCCGCTTTGCTTCGGCTACACATTTCTATTCTGTTCGGCGGTAGTTTTGGATTCCAACACCTAAGACTTCACGGTCGAAATCATCACAAACTATGGACGCATTGAGCAGAACCGACCAATCGAGCGGTGGAATCCTCATCAATTTCATCGCTAGACACAAGCTGCTAAGTACTTGAAACCTAGAAAATTCTCCTATTCTAATACAGTAGAGTCTCGATTATCCGAAAAACGAGGTTCCGCATCATTTGAGGTACAAAAAAGGAATATGATTGTTTGAAATGAAAAGGTAAACGTAAGAGGACTTTTAGGGCGTAGAGTAAAATGGGATATTGTTTAACAGAATTGAATGAGAATTTTATGGAAATAGATGATAAATCAGATGAGAAAGATATTCCCCACGAAGAGATAAAAAGAGGTCCACAGAAGAAGTCGAAGAAAGCCAAGTTGCGATGTGATTGTCGGCCATTTAAAAAAACTACTATCGACCTCATTGGGCCTCTACCAGACCTTCCTCTACCTTATATCATTTACAGCATTCAGGATATTGAAAATATACAGACGTAAATACGAGGGAGAGATGGAGACCTGGCCGCCTTCCTATGATTTTGCATGGTGGCGACTGTGTGTCCCTGCTGAAGGTGCCGATACACTTGTTATCAATACCTACCTGCCCTGGGATGGATATCATTCTATCATTCCAACTCCACGATTTAATTTTTTTTTAAACTGGAGGCTCCATTTTGCATGTTCCAGAGTCAATAGTAGTTAGTAATTTTTGTTTTTGACTGTTAATAGTTAAAAGAAAGCGAATCTCTTACTTGATGAGGTAATACATTAAAAATTTAAAAAGTACAATTCAAATTACATGTTCATTGCATGTTATCAATTTAAAATGTTCTTTTGCAATGCGATATGATAGTGTTCATTATGATTGCGCTCATACTTCTCATACATTCTTGGAAAACACGGATTTATCGATGCCTATAGTCGCCAACGAAAGACTTTTCAAAAAGATGAGAAAGTGTGACAAAATCCTTTCATTTTTTACATCCTCACATTTAAAATAACTGCATTTCAAGCTAAGTACAAAACTCCTCCCAAAATTTTATTTCTTACAGTTTAAGTCTTCGTTTGTAATATATATTTTATTTAAATATTTCAAAAAATACTAATTACGGATTTTCACGTTAATTAAAATATAACAGCAACACCTAAATTAGAAAGCTGGACTGCTATGTGAGCCTAAATGACCAATATTCCTCTCTGTGAATACATATAATGAATTGGTAAATTAGAAAATTCAACTAATTATGTTCCTCCGATTTTAACAAACGAAGCAAAGTTTTGGTGATGATTTGTTACGTATGTACATACCAGGAAACAAACATTCTACTCTATATAAAAGAATCACAATAGGAACAATCGGAAAGATAATTTATCCAACTAAAATTATTTTTTTTCCTTACAGCATTTATCATATGTATTTTCTAAAAATTTAGGCAATTTAAAGTATATGGTTAGGAGAGTCATAATAATCCATTTTATTTCCAACACACCCAAGACATCAACCGCTCTGTACATTCCCAGATATCCCATAATTAACTCACATTCCTTTCCCTTTTACTGATGCCTAAAAAGTGTGAAAATCCCAAAGAAAATCAAGTGTTCGTGTAGTGGAAGATCCCGTGTACGAGCGATTACTTCCCACTAATGATCATCGCATTCTCCTGAAGATGACACTCGAGATTTCCCGGAAGGTTTAGTTATCTCTGCCGTTCTTTAGGAAGCGTTTAAGTGCTGGAAACTCTTCAAAATTCATAATCGGGTCTCAAAGAGATTCCAAAGACGACATTCCCAACGAAGATCTCGGCTTTTTTGCGTCTGCACCTGCGCTCAGGTTTTCTCGGAATCTGACGCCTTCTCTGAAATATCCATTAAAAGATCCTTTTTTGCTTGAGATTCCCGCAAAATGAAACATTTGTATGAACTGAAAATTACCAGCAGATTCCCTTTCTGAGGCATTTCATAATTTTGGCGAAGTCTGCTCTCGAAAATGATACGAAGATGACCGTTTAACCTTTTAAAACTTAGGGGAGAATTTTAGAGGACTTTCTCAAATAAACGCAACGGAAACCAGGAGCGAATTTCAGAGGCCATAGGCGCAAAGATCAGCTCCGTTAGGAATTATGAGTAAACGTTAATTTTTCAATATGGGCAATTTTCATAAAATACACAAATATAAATCTCATAGAAATTTCAGTTTATATAACTACGGAGGGAATAATTAAACAAGTTTTAAATTGCAATGCATAATATTTCTACGATGAACGATGAACAGACTTTACTAGTGTCATAAGAAATGAATTCTATCAACATATTATGTAGACTTACTAAACAGATAAAAATTCTTTTTCTTTAACCGAAAAACAAAGCGCTATTGAGCGATTATAAGCACGATCTTATTGAAGTCCTCCGTATAATTGAGGCCATCAGCCGTATATTGCGCCATATTATAAATCTGCTCCTGAATGCAACATACTGTAACTCATTAGTATTAATTCTTACTTATTACACGAAAACGGCGACTCCAAGCTCATTCTTAACTATTCCTTTTCGATTACCATAACATGCAATAATATTTCGTTGCCAAAAAATTCGCTGTGCTAAGGATAATATCTCCGCTCAAGAACTACTCTTGATACCAACTTAAATTCCAGCACACTGGAGTGTCTCGGAATCCCTCTGAACCTAATTCGATTTTAGCCGTCAGTTCACCACTTCAGAGCTAATTAAAAAATTAACATCAATAAATTAATCACTATAAAGAAAAGAACCTGACAATGACGCCGTAAGTGTCAAAAGTGAAAATAAGACAACTAAGACAGCAAGCGAAAGTATCTGGTGACGAAGAAAACTTAACGAAAACAGACCTAAAGACAAAAGTTTAAATTCTATTATTGTTCTATCATTATTCTAACATTGTTTTTGCATAAAAGCTGAGTTCCGTAGGCCAATGCTAAAGAGGCATATAACGACTTCAAGAAAGTTAGTCGCGATATGGAAGTATCTGGTGACGAAGCTTCTCTTCTTCCTCAGCTTCAGCCTCCCTCAGCTTCTGAAGAAAACCCGACAGGTGAAGTAGAAAAAACCATGGTGAGAAAGTAGTGAGGTTTTAAGAGCAGTGACCCGAGAGAATCTCATGCTTTTCGCCTGTCTTTCAATCCACGACAAATTAGCGGTTTTCTTACACAAATTTCAGGCGATCCACGGGACAATTATACGCTTTGAATGAGCGAAAAAAGCGAAACGTCTTTCCCACGGTCACACATACAAACGTCAACGTAACTTCTGATTCTCCCAAAGATCTATGTTTTAACGAACCCTCGGACATTTAACTCATTATTCTCCCTGAAACAAGCGCTTGACCTTGTTTTCCGTTTTTAATTATTCATTAATGACACAAAAAGTAGGGTACCAGATTAGCAGATCGTGAATTTACACATTTACCTCCTTAATCTTGTGGTGGAGAACCTGTGTAGCACAGGCCGCATGCGATCTGTTTAAGAGCTTGATGCGGGCTTTCCTTCTTTCTCTCTAACAAGCTCAGACATTTGAATTATTTAATATGCTCCAATATAGATTAACCAATTAATAAGAAATTTCAATTAAAAACTTATAGTTGACGTATACATGAGTGATTTACTATTAAAATCATGATTAGAATTAATTGGCAGCATAAAATGAGATATAGTGACTTATTGTTTGTATAAACAAAATATAATTCTAGTCCCGTATAAATATACTAACATGAAAGTATTATTAATTTATAAATTACAGCTGATTTTTGTATTGTAAATTGTTATATATGATTCATAATGTCTCTTTTGGTTTATATTAATAGAGAATATGCATCAAAAAGAATGAAACGAGTAGTGATTAGCATTGATACAGGATTAGTATTTCAGTGTTTCAAAGTCTTGATAAAAAATAAGATATATTTTAATACATACACTCACTGCAACGGATAAAAGGGAATAGTCTGCTTTGCTATTTCCTCTTCAATTAAAATAAAGAAATCAATTTTGTTTCACCTCCAGCGGAAGTTAGTTTATAAAGTTTTAAAATTATAGTCGAGCACTGAGGAAGAAAAGATTTCTCTTCGTGGCGACAATAATTGCTTTTGGATTATACAATAAATTCAATGAATATAAGATTTTATTTAAAAATTATTTCAGCGCTCATTTATACGAATGTTTTAATATTATTACTTGACCGTTTAATTCTTTACAGAATTAGGTAGCAGAAAGCTCCTTCAGTGATGGCATTGAAACATATTTTTAGTGGAAAAAAATTGGATATAGGGTGAAAAATATAGATCTACTTTATATTTCGAGGACCATTACTGTTATTTACTGTTTTTGTGATGAAATACAATAACAATCATACCAACGAAATACAACTTGAGACGAATCACGACAATTCTACAATCACAGAATGCTCTTGCGGAATATTACTTTTTATACTCGCATATATGCCAAACTTTAAGCATAAAGTTTCAGGAAAAGTTGTCCTGTTCACGAGAGAGGAATTTATAGCCAGTCAAAGAAACATGTTACTTGAGGAGAGTAAAATTTCTTTAAATCTCTTAAGAGGTGTTAAATTAACCGGCTGAAAAGTAGATTACATGATATTATTGATTTCATTGTATATTCAGACACAAAAAAATGTTTTATATACATTTATTTAGTATATACAAACGATATGGTTCATCACCAACATAACTCGTAAAGGGCTGAATATTAGCGAACCTTAGAAGTAGAAGTATATTTCAGAGAAAATTATTCGGGGATCAACCAATACGAGAGATTGACCAATGCACGAGTGTACTCCGTAACTATCATTTAAAAATAGGTTCGGCCCTATAATTTCTGTAAAGAATATCTCAACGAAATTCTAAAGATGACCATGACCAACCAGGCCTCTTCTCTCTCCTTGGGGCCTTATTCAGATCAATGGGGTAAGCAAATAGGCCGCAATGGACTTTGAAAAATAAGGCCCAGGACCACGCAAACGCACAAACAAAAGAAGTGACTCACTATCAAATGGAAGATGCGAGAAAGTCACGGACCGCCACGAATCATTAGCGGAAAAATGACGGTGATTTATTGTATGACTCGAAAGAGCGAATGAGAGAAGAAACCATATTACCATGTATCCATGTACCAAATATAACTCCTAATCAAGCTGTAGCATACTAACCCGAAATTACTGCGAAAAATGTCAAGACAGTCATTTGTAACTGCGATACACGAGGTTAAACGACATTTCGTTAGTAACCTCTGTTTTCCTTGACATTAGAGAACCATTATGTGAGCTTGTTTGTCGAAAAAATAAAGGAAAGGATAACTATAATAATTACATCTAATCTAATAAATTTAATTTAATTAAGATAGCTGAAGAAATCCACAGAAGAAAATTACTTGTGTATTTAAAAACTTAAGTTTGCGAAATCCACTACTTCGGCCTCGACTTTGTGGTAGCTATTCATGATGAAAAGAAAATGACAACACTTATACTCGTTACCACAGGATAATCCACAGGATAACAATAAGAGTTGTCTTATTCTTTTCATCTTAATTTTGCACTTAGGAAAAAATGCACCACAGCAGATAGTTAACTAAGGAAAAGGCAGGTTAAATTAGATTTGAAAGGCAGGCAAAAATATTACGGACACATTATTACATTGACGAAACAATTAGAAATAAATTTATAAAAATNTCCGCTACAGTATATTATGATTAAAAATTATGTTATTGTTATTATAAAATCAATTTTTATTAAAATATAAATAAAACGAAATAGACCATCATAAAATATAAATAATTATGTAACAAAATACATCAGCATCGAAAAAGCAATGAAAACACAACATGTGAAGATAAAGTAACGGAAATGAAAGAGTTCTCTACTGGTAACCAGCATTGTAAATGTTAAATGACAAAGTTCATTAAATTTATCATAATGCTAACATAAGGTAAAGAATGATATGTATCTACATAGACACCCACTAGCCTATAAGCTATTTTACAAAGCATTTGCAAAGAAAAATATTGTGATACTTCTCGCAATTTCGAACCGAAAACAGAATTCTTTGATAGTAAAGAATATTAGCCTTATTCCCTACCAAATGGAATTTATCATGATTTAGTAAACCTAATATTTCTGGCTTAATTTTGCCAAGGGAGTGAAACCTGCAAGCGATAAAAATAAGCTTCACACGCATTACTTTTTAAAGTTTACACCAATGACATAAAGTCGAACCTCACACTTTAGATTTCTGTAAATTTTTCTATTATCTGTTAATTTGTAACATATGATGAGTGATTATGTTTGAAAGTTGCGCAAATCGTCGTTTAAAAAACTAAAGTGGCGCATAGGAAACGTGGCAGGATATTTTTGGTTTTGGGCTTGTCTATTTATTTATGTTATGGGATATGATAGTGTATATTCTATATTATTATAACCCGCCACGTCTTGTACTATATTGCAGCGTTGAATTCTTGAAATATGATAATGATATCATAGGATTATTATATTTTTAGTCGACAGTTTTACAGTTCATTTCAATGTGAGGTCCCAGGTTAGAAAGGGGTTCTTATTTACCAAATAAAAGATTGATTATTTTTATTTTCAGGATTTTTTCCGCTTAAATGAGCAAAGGATAATACTTTATTTTATACTAAACCAACTAAGAAGGGTAATCCTTTCTATTCGCAGCGAAGCGAGACCAAGTTGGAGGATTGATATCTTGGAAGGAGCCATCGGTTGTTCAACACGCGATTAATCCATTTGGCAATTAAATGTGAAGTGGTTCAGATCACGGACGATTGAATGCGTGGATTGCGGAGGCTAAGGTCAGTGAGTCGTGACCTCATCCTCTCAAAGGACTCCCACGCCAACACAACCCACGCAACTTTAGTTACCTCTCTCCTTCCCTCTTTTGATTCTTTCCCCATCCCCATGATCACTGAGTGTACGCCGTTTACAAACAACAGGGCATGAAATGAAAGCGGTTATAATCGGATTTTGAAGATTTTATTCATCAATAAAAGGAGCAGAACGTTTGTCCCTGTAAAATCAACACCTTTTTCCAGTAATCTGTCTCTACTGATTTTTTTTTTCTGTTCATTATCTCGGCGTATATCAAATGACTCCTCCTTAGAGCTTGCTAAATTTGTTTTCCCTTTTTTATCGATAAGTTCACCTGGCTCTCTTTCACTTGTATACATTTTAGGGCATGAAAACAGTTTTTTTTTTACTTTGTAACATTTATTTACCTTTGAAAGATGTGCTATGGTATGAATAATATAAAACAAACAACCTGAGAGCAGTCGATGGAATCTACACTAGTATTTAGAGGAGAAAATGCGAATAGAGGACATATTACAGGAGACGCAATAATAATAAATCGTCTTTATTTTGGCGAGATTGAGATTAAAAGTTTCCTCTTCCATTTAACCCATCTGACATGTATATAGTGGCGATATATTGTGTCTATATAACAGGAGTAACTAACAATAAAAAGTGAGAAATGTATTTATACTTTTTCCACAAAATATTAATTTCACACGACCAGATTCCGAAAAATACACGTCGTCGTCCGGAGATCAAAGAAACAAATATAAGAGCTAAAATACAAAAGAATGGGGGGAGAGAGGCGAAATTTCGACGGAAAAAGTCGAAACCTGGTCGTATGAAATAATAATTTTCGGAAAAAGCACAAATACCTTTCTCATTTTTTTTATTGTGAAGTTAGAGTTCAATCAGACATCACTTTGGAATATTAATTTTATAGGAGTGATACATTTTGAAAAAGAGTGAAAATGCAATAACGGGCCACTTCGCGGAGAGAGTGAAATTGATTCAGCAAGCTGCGCAGTAAAGGTTAATCCCTCACATCCCTCATTTCATCTCATCAATTTCTGGACGATGTGTCACTCAAGCGCCCTTAACGAGCGTTCATCAAAGATCCATTGAGCATTTCAATGGGAATATGCAAACAGTCCTCTGCAAACCATCTTCGAAAGGCCCGCATAAACTAAGCGAATTGATGCCTAACTAACGTGGTCCAGATAATAGCGCAATCAACCCAAATGGAGATGTGTTATTATAGCAGTTGGAGGGGCTTTCTCCATGGAAACAGAGGAGCAAATTCGCATGAACGAATACTTAGTTGATTGACACGCATAGCGGTTGTTTGAGACTCCCCTTTGAATAATGATTCTTCAATATCGCTTTTTTAACTGTGTAGACAATGTTTTTAACTTTTGAACGCTCTATCCGGAAAAAATACAGAAAATGATAAGAGAAAGAATGAACGGTAACCTTTTCGATTGTAAAATAGTTTTATCAGACGCGTCAAAAAGGTTCAAGCATTTTCAAAGAAATGTATTTCGAATGGATTTTGGCAGTCAAGGATCCGTGCAAATTGAACGTCTCGGTTAAGGCTCAATACTTTTTATATACGCCACCTCAATGATTTTTGAGCGCTCAATATTAGCCGAGATATTTCAGTCTTTTGGTTTAACATTAATAAACATATCTTTGTGATGATGTACACAATAAAAGGCAACAATTTTCTATCGTGTCATCGATAATGACGGCAATTTTTTTGCGGAATGATATGTCGCCTAGATTATTTCAACTCTCACAATCAGTTATTTCTTAGATTTTGTGGATTAACCATTAATCGTAATCTAGAAATCGTCATAAACAGTTTTAAAAATAATCATAAATAATCGTAAATACAGTTCTATGTTACACAGAAAAATGTTAAGATAATACATCTGTCCACTCTAACGGTTCATAGCAAACTACTATAACAATTGCCGTTTTCAAAAAATTTATTTCGTTTTTTGGAATTATTTAGAATGTATTTCAAATGGCTGTTCTTATTTATGGATTACATATTAAGTACATAGACTCACAGCCGGGCTTAAAAATGAAAAGTTTAAATAATTCTCGTCTTTCCTTTTCTTTCAATCCTTTATAACTTGTATAGAGTTACTGATACAATATTTACAGCGAAATTTGATATTACTTATATTTACGGCGAAACATCTACTAAAAACTGCGATGCATTCACTAAATAACTATGACAAAGATAGAAAAATCTCAGCAGTGATAAAAATAAAGCAACAGGTAAAAGGTACCGAAAAACTAAATCATAAATTAGGTATAGCTAGCAGTTGAGCCGACTTCGATTCGAGGTTTATTGGAGACTGTTCTTTTAAGCTTATATTTCAAATAGCACGAATATAGCAGATATTTCAATGTCCTCATTAAAAAAAAACGTTTTATAATAAATGAAGAGAAAAAATTCGTGTTCAGTAATCAAGTTAACTCTCACCAGCATAAGTTTCTCGATAAATTAAGGATTACATCAAAGATTAGCTCATATATTACTCGAATACCAAAGTATCGAGCGATATGGAAGCAATGAAGTTCAACTGCGCTAATTGGCGACGTGAAATAAAACACTAAGAAGATTATCTTCGACTTGGCCGTGGTTGATAGTGAATTTATGCCATTTAATCCGCTATAAAATGATGATTCATTAGAATCTGATAAGACTACTTTTAGAGGAACCGTTTCTTTCTCACGATTATCTGAGGACCACACGACCGCTTAGCCTAGATTCCAGTCAAGACGTGAGTACGTTCATTTCCGTAAGTCAACAAAACAAGAAAAGACACCTCGTTTGCCAACGCAATATCTCCAATTAATGATCCTCAATTCTTCTTTCGATTTCATGAATTATTGCTCTGAAAAAGCTTTAAGGATGTTGCAGGTATGGGTTAAAGGCCTTATGTTGTCTAGGTTAATTCGATATTGATCATCCTTTTGCTGAAATTTATTAAAACTTTTATTTCTAGAATAAAATTTTGTTACCTCCCGAATTACTCATATAGCATGAAGTTGTGCGTTTTGCTAACAATTTCTACGAAAAATTCCTAACCGTATGTTAAAAATTTCATAAAATTTTAAGTAGTTCGAGTCTTGATAAATGTTTATGGATGAGTATAAAAATTTCAGTTCTTAGTTACATACGTTGATGAATGGAAAACTTTCCCTTTGTCTTTTGGTTCAGTATAGAGGAAATGGTACCTTTTTCCGTGGAGGTAATGATATGATAGCTAGTTAAACGTACGCAGGATAGTGATATTCATCTTGGTTCTTCCTCACTGAAACTAATCTTAATTTATGTATTATGGGAACCATCCTGAATATTCAGGTGTTGAACCTAGGATCATCTTCAGGGAAATACGTTCATTAATTGAGTAGCTCCCGGAGTTCCGAAGTTTTCAGAAAAGTTTCGTATTCTTTCCAATGGCATGCAATTCTTGGTGGTTTTTCTCAAGGGAATACAGAACGAAACCATTATAAATGGTTCGTTGCATTACAAGAGGGACGTTAGCGAGAACAAAGGATTTTTATCTTCTCTTCTGCTTCCAACCGGTACTCCGATTTGTCCCTAAAGATGGTGCATGCAATTTCCTTGTTTCGGAAAAATTAAAGCTCCCCGGTTTTCCCGATTCAGATTATCTTCACTTTTCTGGAAAAAATACTCCCTTATCACGAGACTCTGATTTAAGATTTACTTCAAGTTGCTTGTTTTCCGCAGCACAGACAATATTTAAATTAATTACGTAGGGATTGCAGTTTGTTTATAGTTTACTAGTAAAATACCCCCATCAAGCGTGACACAACTTGATTTAACTTATTTAAAAATATATCGGTCATTATATACATATAATTTACAAATTTTTCGTGTGTGTTATCAAAATTCTATCGAGATTGAGGATCTGTAACAATATTTTACGACTAAATTAAGAAATAGTAATGTTTCCTATCTTTTGACACTTGTCTCGATTCTGTTGGACTATTATATCTAATTTAATTTATTGAAAGAAACAAAGTATGCAAGACATGAAAACGGACTTTAGGTGCATTGAGCCGAGCCTTCTCAGTCATGAGAATAGTTTTCCAGGGCCTTTCTATCTCGCAGAAACAATGCAGATAGTCTCATACCTCTATATCAAGACGTTTCTGAAATAGAGTGAAGAGGGACAGACGGACGGACATCACGCAAAATTTATACGAGGGTTCTTAATTATTGTTGCATTAATATCCAATGTAAATACCAAGCTGTTTGTAATTTCTTTAAAAAGTTAAACAAGCCCTCTACCAGCCAACTGATTCTCCTTTCGACTGCTTCTTAACTCCCCACTTTTTTACATTATCCACTTTTCCCTATCCTTTAAGATTTTTTTCCCTAAAACTTTAGCTAACTTGTGGCTTAACCTCTACATGAATATGACAAATTCGTCTACGGTATTCACAGAATGTTTCTTTGCTTTTTCTTTGTAAAGGTAAAACGTGATAATTTACCCTTATTGAAACACCCATATCAGTTTTTATACAAATTTCTGCGGTGGTGCTCCTAATGAACTAAACTCAAACTTTTTACTGAATGAATTTTATTTCTTGGGCCTTCTAAAGAATAGCTTGATTAAGGAAAGGGTTTGAAAACTCCTCGAGGAAACTATAGCATTCCTTTCTCCCCAAGAGGTTCAGTAAAAAGTTCCAAAAAGGCTTCACCGCACAAAAAAATCCCTTCCGCCGGCGTAATTTCGGCAGACACTTCCCGACCTCCACTCGGTGAGAGTGGCCAAGAGTTTTCGACTGTTTCCGGAAGACGGCTCTTTCAAGTGATCGGAACGAATTTCTAATGACTCCATTGTCCGCCATTTCCAATGGGAAGAGGCCGATTCGTAACAAATGACTGCCTCATGCGCGTGCGAAGAAAAAATAACTTGGCTTGTATTGGTTGGCGCTGTTGCTGGCTGTTTGGAGGACTTCCTTTCTCTGAAATTCCGGAAAAATATCGCTTTGGTCTTTCTTCGGTTCTTCAAAATTTAGCGACGAGGTTTTTTTGGCACAACCAAGGTTTCGCATCCCTTAGACCGCCAAACTTGTGTTTGAACACAAATTTCGCGGCACGCTCAAGGCCACGTGGTACTTTCGCTCGAATTTCACCTATGTACTTGGTATTTCTTCAGCGTTGAACTTAGAAAATGTAAGTCTACCACGGTGTAAAACGTTTTCATATCGCGCTCCTATTGCAAGAAGAAGTATATAATATAATAAAGCGCATGCGAGACCCGGTTTGAAAAATATGCCGTTCTCTGAGATTATGCGGTAATAAAAAAATCATAATTAACGTCTTCATTTGGGCGAGATTGAGAAAGTTCAATTTCTCTGCTTCAATATGATCCATACAACATGGTACACAAAGAGCTTAGTAGGTACACTGTAATGAGCCCCTTAACACCGATTGAAACACTTGGCTGTGTTTGGATATAGAATTAAATGTCTATGTTATATTTATTTTTGCACTGCCGTAGAGGAACCAAGAAGTCAACATTTCAAACAATCAATTAAGTATGTTTCAGTAAGACGTTGAGTATTGCATTTAATTGCTTGTGGATATAAGATGTTCAAAAAGCCTAAAAATTACTCTTCGGGTTAGGAAGATGATAATGAACCAATTATCAAAATAGGATTTAAACAACAAAATTAGGTTTACATACCAATAAGGCTCCTAGATGCAGACTTTAATAAAAGAACGTCAGAAAAAGAGATTCCAAGGCTGTATATTAAATGAATACAACATAAATTTTTTTTGGTGATATTCCGACAGAATATTCACCATTGTTAAATATAACAAGAATTTCTCTATGTGGGATCCCATTGAATTGAATGTTTGAAAAAATCAGATTTTTTTCATTTCCTTTAAATTTCACGAATAGATTATTATTATTGTATTAATGTTCCTTCTAGATGTTTTAGCGATTCTCGTAAATGATTACATATTTACCGTTAGGTTCTGTCGGATAGTGTGTTTAAATCCTCTATCTTTTGACTGACACGAATCCAAACTCAAGGATGCAATCGCTTCACGCAAAATCAAGGGAAAAACGTCCAGATTTACAACTCTTAAGTAACCTTAAGGGTGGCAAATTCCTCCACAATTTACCTTTAATTGCAATTTATCGAAGTTTAAACGCAAATCACGTATTATTTATGCATATTTGAAAAGAGCCCCTTGTAGGTAGCCAGATCGTCTTCATTGTAAGTGGTGCCAGGCTTGATTACCGACGAGGGTCATGAAGTTTACCCAATATGTTCAAATAGGTAGCAGCCCCAATGTGGTCTGCAAAAGGCAATAAGACGGCAGTTGATGCGCTGACTGCCCTTGGTGAACGGCTCCTGGTTAGCCCACACTCTACTAAGGGATTCCATGTTATGTGTTTTGTTTACAAATAAAAGCTCTCTCTATTGGGATGGATACGTTTCCCAAAATCCGCAGAGACGCTGCCAAGGCCCATATCATGTAGTCACATGTTTATAAACTGCCGTTGAAAGAAGGTCAAATACGCAAAAACTAAAGTCGGTAGAAGAGGCTCCACTTCGGAATTCGTCTATATCAGCACCCAAATGCACGGAGACATGAGAAAAACTTCGAGATCTTGGTGAGAGTATGAAATCGGAAAAGGAAAGACAATGATTACTCAAGAGGAATTGATAAATGTTTGGTGTTTTATCGTACATGATCTCAATTACGGTAAGTCCTTCCGCCGGACTGAATCGGTTTTTAACGACAGGATTCTGACCGTATGTAGGGGAGCCCATGTATAGCGACCAGTTACTTCAACGGGAAACGCGGCAATAAAAAAAGGATCTCCGACCCACCCCCACCTCCTGCTAATGGACCACGACCCACTCAACGGATAACGGGGATTCCAATGCCCTCTGGCGGCAGGACGCAGATTCCTCGCGAGGACGACCTTCTGCCGTTCAAATCTCCGCTACCAATTACAGATACTCAAAAGCGGGGACGCCATTTACACCAAAATTCACCAAACTTGATACATACTAACAAATAGAATGAACTCAAGTGAGAATATATATAAACGACTCTAAGACCTGGTACTATGATGAAAAATCAGCTTGGAAATTAACTTTAACTTTCAGGTTAACTCTTAACAAACAGTGTTATAATCGACAGTTGAGCCTAGAAAGAATTGAAAGCTATTTCATTTTTAACTACTTTTTAGGAGGTTCTTTCGGAGATAAGCTATTTTTTTACCTAATTTTCAGGGCGCATCTAGCAACATTTTCAAAAATAAATTGGCATACATGCTCGCCACCTGTGGATTGAGAGAATACTATCTGACAGCCTCAGAACGGCCGAATCCCTTGAGCTACTCCTATCTCTATCGGAGGTCAAAGAGGATGATTCATTTATTGTTCTCGATTACATAAATCTAAAAAAACCATTCGGCGCCATAGTAAATAAGAGACACGTACGTGAAGCAGCCGTGAACAAAAGGAAGCGCTTACGCCTTCCCGTCCATTAAAGATGCTGTGAGAGTATTTTGGGAACCACTTGAATGCTGATGAATGGAGACCGTAACGGAAGCCCCCATTTCGAATCTTATACCATTAAATGTGGCAACTCCAGCGGAAATCGTTTTTATACACGATGATGACTAATAAATTTCCATTTATGACGTAACAAGGAATATGAGAAAAAGAAAGATAAATTACAATTGGTTTCCCTTTCGGGTGCCTTTAGGTAGCGTTTCAAATATGATCGAATGGAACTTAATCCTACAGATAATATTGCTTCCACCAAAACGATTGGGTTTTTGTTAGGTTTACAAAGAAATAATGAGAAAAAGGAAATTGTTCAGGTGAAAAAAATTTGCTTACTATGTCCCATCAGGAAAGGGAAATAAAAGCGCAGTAAAATGAAAAACGAATCTAGAATGAAAAATTTCAATAAAAATACACAGCGACTTCCACTGGCATAATTACATATTAGTAATTACGAAAGTCTTATGCCGTTACATTATGATTCCTTGGGGCACAAAGTTTTTGACGTCCATACCGAATGTCTTGTAAGCACAAGACCGCAAAATAGTGATTCAAACCACGCCGGAGATAGATAACAATGTAATATGATAATTTCCTGTGCAATTGAGTGTGAGTAAAAATAAAGGCACTCTGAAAATCGTAACATTTTAATAATAACAATAATAATAATTGCTATAATGGATACAGGAAGCTAATCTCAATTACATCCATCTTAATAAACATTACAAACAATAACAATGGACAAACACACGACCATTCCCTAACAGAAAAAATCCGACTAGCCAGGATTCGAACCCGGGACCTTGGGGTTAGATGGTAACCACTCCACCACTGTGGCCGGTATCATCAATATTGAACCAAATTAAAGCTTAAATTTATATATTTGGCGATTAAGATAAAAATTATTATTGACTAAGAAGGCCTACAAACAAATCTTCTATTCTAAAGATAATAAGTTTTAAGTCAAAATCATTTTCAGAAGTCGTCTTAAAGAGAACCTGCTAGTAAGCACCACGATAGTAGATATCTTTGCTATAGAAAAAGGAAGAAGTAAACGGATATTAAAATATTTAATTGATTTTTCTACGCGTAAAATTCAGGATATCGTCTAAAGAAGAATTATTGAGTGTGTGTAAGAAAACATATAGTTTTTAATAATAATATTAATTTCTTAAATGGAAACAAGGATACCCCAATTATATCCATTTTAATAATTATTATTATTCACAAAACAAGTATTAAAGATAAACACCATCACCATCGAGAAGAAATACTACTTATGTTCATTTTGCTCTCAACGAGAGCATCTTGAGAGACAGGTAAGTACCGAGTTACTGTAGTTAAGTAGTAAGTCTTTCTAGCACTAAAGAAATGCAAATAAGCGATGTCTCTCTTCTTTATGGTAATGGAGTTTATCTTTGCTACTTATTAATACAACCATAAGTGGTCATTTACCACTTTTCATTATTCACAAACACAAACGATCATTCCCTTACCGGGTAAACCGGACTAGCCGGGACTTGAACCCGGAATTTTGAGAACGGAGCACTAGCACGGGAAACGATCCGCCACTGCGGCTGATGGTCAGTGGTTTTCCGCATAAAACTTAAAAGCGGTCTCCTCGATATTACCAAAGGACGGAGGCACACTCCCCTCTCTCTTCCCACTGAGTGTGTTAATATTCAAATCAACCGAAGAATAAAATATTTTTCGACATTGGAAAGGTTTCGAAAATTCTCGCCTATCCATGCGTTGTTATCACTCCAACTCATCATTCAAACATTACACTCATTTCATTCAAATTCGTTCTTCAGACGCAGCATAGAAACAGAAATCATTAGCCGCACACTGATATGAAGGTTGACTTGCTAAGGGGCACATAAGGGTCGATTAAATGACAGAGTATGTAAATACAAGTGTTAGGAAATCGCCACGAGAGACATGAGGTTTAGAATAAGTAGAGAAAGGAGTGTACGGGTACAACGAGGTCAGTGACCCGGAAATGTCCTTGACACTAATTTACCGCTCACTAAAGAACAGATGTAAAGATTATAATACTAATAACGCTTAAAGCCCACCTTACACGGTAAATATTACTTACAGAATATCAATATTGTTCAATAAATGGAACGTCTGACAGATATATTGAAACAATAATATCGATGGAAAAATATTGAAGGAAATTACAACGATCTAATTTTGTTGAAGCTCTGTCAATATATTGAAGGGATGTCTATATTATTGCCACGTGTGAGGGGTATATTCTGCAATATCATTCATTCAGTCAGAGGGGAAGAAAGAGGGTACAGGCAAGGCCATGAATTGCCAGGTTTGCGACAGATAACTTACAGATCCAAAGGCATGCCACCGTTGGCGCTGCAGTCGGATGGTGCATAACAAGTACCGCTGCTTATGATATCACATTTTTCGTTTTTGAATAACATGCAATATTATATTTTTCTTCAATTGATTGACAATGAAATGGGTCAAAGACCATGCGAAGCATTAAGGGGCTTTTGCAACAAATTCTTGACCCACGCTTTCCTCTGCCTTCCGCTTCTTTTCATATTGAGTGCCACAGTCAACGCAATTACTACGTGCGAATCAAAGTCGCTCGGAGAGAACATAGCTACGTCCGTCGTTAATCAAAGCAAGATCGTCACTGCCAATATCAATATTATTGAACCGTGAGAGGGATAACCATTTTTACTAAATATTAATTCAATAATATTGACCGTGTAAGGTGGGCTTCAAACCCGTTTTTGAAGGACTTATCTCAACATTTAATTTCATCAATGTTGCGTGAAATGTCTATATTGCTTAGTCTTCGAGAAATACTGACGCCCATCTCTCGAGCGAAATGAGAAATTTATTTCCCCACAGTCAATATTGAGTAATGCAGGTCTTTCTTCGATGTTTGGTCAGGGGTTGAAACTGCTCAACGGAAATTCGATAAAAATTAAAATAAAGTGCATTTATGCGGAACGACTAAAGTTTCTGATCAATTACTCTATTTTTCCGACCATCAGGTATCAATGTACAATAATTTCCGAATCATTTTTCCAAAAATTCGTTTCGAAACAATCACGTAATTTCCTTCGTGTGCTCACTATAAGCGTGTATGCAAGCCTACATAAAAAGAACGGAATGAGATTTTTTGCAGGCTAAATCATTACCAAAAACACATCAACTATTGCTGTTATACCATTTCCGCTTGGTAATCACCAACCCTTTCTTTAATGACTTGAAACATTTAACGATCGCAATATAATTTCACTCACGTAATACTAAAAAATCTTTTCTCCCTTCTGCGCCCTGTGTTACTTTGCGAACATAAGGGAGGAAAAAGTAGGCATTCAGGCGTTCGTTTAATGTATTCATCATCCGGCTTGCTCTACTTCTTCATTGAGAGTCTTCCGTCCTCAATTCAACGCATGCCTTAGCTCTTTTGTTTTCCATTTCTTTCGATACCAGAAGAGGGAGATGCAGCTCGATTGACCGATTTCAGAGGGATGTTACCTTCATCTTAGAAAGTCATTCTTAATAGATGAATATATCTTTCAATCTGAGATACGATATGAACTAAAGAACCAAAACATCGAAGTAGTTTCATCTTCTTCGGTCCAATAAAATTTAACATGAGTATACCTAGCTGTTTACGTTTTCTTAAAACTAAGAAAAAAAGTTTGTACCACTTTAATACTGTTCACATTGTTAAATACTGACATTCTTCTGCGTCTTCCTTTACAAATAATCTCTGGTTCGACAAAATCTTATTTATGAGGAAATAAGTCATAAGAAATACTCATAAAGATCCTAATTAATGACCGGTAGGGTTTATCCTTTACCGAATAACTTAAAAGTAATGACGGTATGTTAATGAAATTAAACTATATAGACAATTAATGAAAGATTCCTGTATTTATCCTCATATACTTTTGATATCATAAATAATGCAAGCTTTGGTAAAATATTCCAATATCTGGTGAAATTTTAAGTTATTGTTTAATCTAAGCCTTACGGCAGAACTATTTAGCTAAACTTTATGATGTGGTAGATTATTTCTATATCGTACTATTTATCATCTTATGTAGCAATGATATTATATTCCTAAATATAAAAAAATGCTTATAGTAATTTATATTAGTCATTACTGAAACTCAAAATTCTTCGACCAAACAATATTTCCTTCCGGTTCCTTGGCGCATGACCGCCACATTAAATATGTATAAGGTACTTTTTTCGTTCTACCTCTAATAAAAAAAAACCGAATACAAACAAAATTGTTTTACTGAATGGTAAAACGCAGGATGAAACATGCTAAATCAGGTGTAACTTCTTTTTTGAGGGATCCCTAGTTTAGCTTTTATGCAACTCCAAACTCTAGTGTCCATCATAAAAAAATCCGACAGTGGGTAGAACGTCTAATGCCATCCATAGATTATGCCAAGTTCCGAGAGTGAGGATAAAATTTGATAAAGAGCATAAAATTCTTTTAAATGACTCGAAGAGGATAAAGTTTTTGTAATAAGAATAGTTACATCGCGGATGAACGTTTAACTGTGCGTGACACAAAACACTGTTAACAATCATAATTAAGGAATTAAAAGTGATGTAACTTAAAACTTATGTTAAATCCATAACACTCCACACATTGATATGAATATAAAAGGGAAAATCGCTAAGAGTATCTCAGATTTCATTCTTGGTTATTAAGAGCATCGTATTTATTAAATAATTAATTTTTTTGTAATCTATAGTATCACATTGGTTTTATATGATCGTAATTGGGCAGAATATGGAGGTGTTGAGACGTTGAGGCGAAGGAAGCAGCGGCTTCCTCAATCTCAAAACCACTGTCAGATCCAAGGTGAAGAGTGAAGGAAGACGTAATAATATAGAATCCGTCTCTTACCATCTAAAACGTGATAGGATATATGGGAGACAATGGGTCGTAAATTCACAACAAATCACACTTGCTTATCTTCGGAAACCTTGGCTGGAAAATTCATAAACGGTGAGTTAACACTGATTCTTATGTATCAAATACAGACGCATCTTTATTATGTGTGTGTTAAGCCGCCAGAAACAGAAACTCGCTCCTGAGAGCCTTTAATATTAATTAAGGGGCGTCCTTGCATTGTTCCTGCTCTCCCACGCTGTCTCGCTACCGTCTGAAAGCCCAGGGGAATACCTTCAATTTCTCATTATTATATTTATTAACATAATGAAGTGTGTCCTTGGCAACTCGTTATCGACGCACGAAACGACTGCTTTGACATGAATTTTTCCTGAGCTGAGGTTGAGCAGGTAAACATTCTCTGATGAAGCATTCTCTTAAGTCCTATCGATTTCTTCCAGCAAGACTTTGTGGTAGGTCTCCAAAACGTTAAGCGATGAAATGATAAAACATTCACCCGTACCACGAAAAATAGCCTCATTGACAACCAAGGTTTCGACGTGTCGCGTCAACATCTGGGATTTTTATCGTACCATTCATATGCGCCAAATTCTGCTGGTATGGTATGATATGGTAATGTGTCTGTAGTTCCCTAACATCGGAGCTTATATCAACTTGCGAACTATAGACGTTTAAGTACAGATTCAGTAATCAAAATATATTTTAAATGGTATGGGACATTCTTAGCAATAGTTTCCGTTTACGTTACTGATAAATAGACTATGTGGAATTCCTATGGTTGATTGGTTTCGTAAGCGAGATTGCACCTCATCATGACTTTACCAAGTACGTTTCTTCGCCAATAGTTACGATTGCTGTAAACATTATCCTCAAGGGTCCTTTGAAAGCCATTTATGGTGTTTAGTCGTGGTAAAAATATAAAGAAAATTAGGTTACTTCAGGTATTTCTCTTACGTCCTTGCGTGGACAGAGGTGCTTTCTTCAACCTCTACCCTCTGTAATGAGGGTTTCCCGCACTACAATCCGGGGTTAGCCAATTAGGGTTAATAACAATTAATATGCATCGCGGGCACACAAACATCTTTGCAATTTTGCGAGACAAACTCGCAATTTTTGCGAAAGTAGCTTAAGCTAGAAGCTAAACCGCTAACCGTGACGGTCGATCCTATTATCGGATGACTCATAAGTGCTCAAGGTCTTAAGAATAACTACGGGATCCATTTTTTTCTCCGTGAGTTGATATTAATTCCGCGGGAATTACCAAAGCGATAGCTGATTGAATTTCTTCTTAAGAACCTGCATAGTAAGTGAAGTGAAAGATGCACCAAATACAACATTTTTCTTTCCAGAAGAAAAAAAGTGAGGTAAACATCACTTGAAGGACAAATGGAAGGAGATGTTTTAGTTGCTAGGTATTTAAATCTTCTTATAGGCATATTTTGAGGCGCTAACGTTTTTTAAATAGTACAAATTTAAGATATAAATAGAAATTATATTTTCTGCGGATGCTGCTAGAAAAACTGAAGTTGTGAGATTAACTGAAGGAAATAAATTCTTGGCGTGGAGTGTTTAACTGTTTGTGTATAAAACATGGACCCTAAGAAAGGAGGACATCGAAAGCTAAAGGCCTTCGGGATGCAGGTGTGTTTCAGATATGGAAAAGTAAGTTGAGATGTTAGAAAAATAATCAATTGAGTGCTTAAGATAGAAGGAGAAGATAGGGTTTTGATAAAGGGATAAGCACAGAAAATGATCGAGTCAAATATTGAGAGAGTATGGATTAATAATAAGAATTTGAAAGTAGGATACAATGAAAAAGAGTGATTATTAAGGCGAACTTGCAGTATATCATAAAAGAGGACTTCTGGATAGCAAAGTGAGTAGCGCCTTCGCCTTCGGTGAAAGCGGTCCCGGGTTCAACTCCCACCGGTAGCTCATATGTGCGAAATTACCTAACCTGTCGAAGGACTGATAACGCAACTTATACAATATAAAGGGTGGAAAATTTTAACAAGAAGAAAATAGAAGGTTGCTTAGCAGTATTGCAAGAGCTTTGAATTGTTTGCCTAACTGCCATTATAGCGTCATTCAGAATAATGAATAGTTAGATTAATAATACTTTGTGTAACAAAGGAATAACGCAATATGATCAATATCGAAATTATTATTACATTGCTTGTACGAAACAACAACAAACAGGAGGCTTTATTAAAAGAATCCACAAATAAACATCTGGGACGATCAAATAATTTACGAGACGAGATTGCCCTGTGATTAACAACTGTTGTGAGAGCAGACGTTCCGCCGAATGCCATTGTGAGCTCTTCTTTCCCACACTCGATCATCACCTTTTGCCCTTCACTTTCTTCGACAAATCTCACCGTATGCGTTAGGATATGCCGAAAACATAACCGAGACAGCGATCTCATCATAATTACGATGACTGGACTGAAAGTGACTGCACTGGGAGAATGCAGTCACGGTGCACTGTCTGGCGTTAAAGAGGAGACGTTGAAAGATAAGCAGTGTTATGGGTGGACGTGTTTTACACGGGGTCGGCAATGGGCGCTGAGGGATTTCCGAAGAAAGTTAAACGTCATAAACATGGCTATTACGTATACAACTCTGCTAGGAGCTTTCAGGCATATCCAGAGCTAACACAGTTCAATCTTTTATCCATAATCTACATCTACATAAATACCCTGCAAGCCGACTTTCGGCGTGTGGCAAGGGGTGTAAAAAGCAATAGTTCGAGTAAACTCTTTCGATTACAGTGGTCGCGTATCTTTCGCAAAAAGTATGAGTCCCTAAAACGACTTGTACTCGCATCTATTTCTCTTATTTTACGCTCGTTGTCGGATCGGCCGAAGTGCCAGGGGGTCGTATAATATCGATTACGTCTTCCACAAACGTACCTCTTTTGAATTCACCGCAGCCTAAATTCTATTTTCCTTTCTTTCAATTTTTCCCAACCTGCGTTTGAGAGCATTTTTCTAACGCTAGTTTTTTTATCGTAGCATTTTTTAACAAGTCGTATCGCCTTGCGCTGCACTTTCTCGAGTTCGTGGGTACGTGTTTCATCGCTAAATCCCATATATTCGCCGAGTATTCAAGATAGGGACTCTCCAATTTGTAATAAAGCCGCTCTCTAACATTTTCGCCGCATCTACGTGCAATGCCCTATATAAAACTGAGCCTTTTAGTAGCTTCGCCGCAGATATCTGTGCTCCAGCTTAAATTATTGGTAAGAATGATTCCGAGTTATTCAACCGACTCGACTACATTTAAATTGATTCTTGTCTGTGTTCTACAATATTCGTTATCATAGAAGCAAGAATTATTTCCTTAGAAAAGGGTTCTTAAACCGAAATTCAAGAACATTAAGGCAATACGGCACGATTTTCAGCGTTTACAAAACATATTTGGGTAATTTAATTAAATTTCGAATGAGTTTTAAAGTTTTAACAGTGATTTACTGAAACCTAACAGATTGGACTACGCAAAGAAGATTGAAGTAAATGGTTAACTAAAGCTATTTGCGCCTCTATGGTATTATAATTTTGACTCGGAAGTAAAATATAAGTTTGCAGGCGATAAAATATCACTCAAATCTCAAAAATCTAGACCCGTCAAGAGTCCAGAAATGCAGAAAATTGACTCAGTGCTAACGAGTTTAGAAATGCTATAATTTGGGACATTCAGTAATTAAAGATGTACCGAAAACACAAGATAAATAAATCATTCGGTAGGAAATACTAGGAGAAATTGACAGCCTCCGAAAGAAATCTAGCAGTTAGCAATACCTACATTTCTGTTAAGTCAATAATACGAGAACGAGCTTAATGACTCGAAGAAAAAATTTTCGATATCAACAAAAGAGATAAGGAATTTCATTTGGGAAAAGTTATTGGTAAATTGTATATTAACTTAAAGTATAGAATGAGCAGCTTGGGTTTGATAAGACACAAACACAATGGAGACAATAAATTTAGCTGCATGAGAGCCAGTTCAGAGTGAGAATAAACAGTTTCAAGAAACGAAATCGTACACTGATACCAATTAGACCCCTTCGTTGTGATTTCACATTTCAAACGACTCTAAATCCCATCATGACCAATTATAAATCTACAGTATCCATTCTACGGACTCTTAGGTGCTTTATAGATAACTTTTGAAAATAAATATTTTTTGCATATAAATATTTCAGTGATTAAGCAAATAATTCTTGAATATCCCCGTTGAGAATCAACGGGAATTTCGGCTTGTCCTTTATAAAATATGACAAACATTTTCCTTCAGTCCGACTCCCTGAAGATGATTGTCATCCGTCATTATTTTCTCCGCAGCGTTACGACGAATTGAAAAAGACCTTGGTGAAGGATGATTAATGAGCGAAACGGGAAGTGAAGCGTAACAGAATCGACCAGCGATTACCACGTAAGAGAGATTCATATCGAAAGGTCTGTACAAGCTTCAATCTTCAATAGAATTGAATTGTAATTGTTACACAAGCAACTATAACAAAATGTCAGCAAAAAATGTCTGTCGACAAGGTGAAGTCCACGCACAACGCTAGTGGCAGTATGTAAACCTTATCGAGAGTACTAATTCTCACCCTCTATAATCATAGCTTAGGCAATGACCTTGTGAAATTGTATTCTCACAAAAGGGCCATTCCATGCCAAGTGGACCAACGCTCCCAGCTCGACCATCACCGATTTCAATGAAATTTTGTGTGAAGATAAATTCATAACCTCTATGAACATTTTCCAAGTTTTACATCCATCGATAGAAAATTTGCTGAGATATAGTCATTTGTTTGACCCCCTACCACAGCCTTCCACAGTTAGACATCGATTATTCTAAAAACTAATTCTGGTTTTTCATCGCGGGAATATAAGGCAAACTCGCGGAATATAAGGCAAAGATAAGATTAATCGAAACTTTGTTTCAAGTTAATCTTATGTATATTTGCAGAGATATAAAATGCCAAACTTTAAATTTCTTTTGCGCCACAATTTTTGGGCGGAGGACACTTCACCATATTCCCGATTTCTCAGGCCTTTTGCTCATAAACGTTTTCTTATTATTTTGTGTAATAGGGCAACAAAGGTTATTAGCGACTTTGAGACACGTTATCTCAGGCAGTATTCCGTTGAGCAAAATAAAATTTGGTATTCCTATACAACCTTTGTTGCCCTATTACGCAAAATAATAAGAAAACTTTTATGAGCAAAAGGCCTGAGAAATCGGGAATAAGGTGAATTAGGTTTTTAGAGGGATAAAAGCATGCTCTTTCTTATAAAAGTAATTCGAAAAAGTTTCGAGAGGGTCTTTTTTGTAAACGTGTGCTGAATATCCTATTTTCGGCATCGTAACGAAAATCGCAACATTTACACTCAATTTTTAAACTAACGGACGCCATTAAGAAAATGAAACTTTTTATTCAAACACTTTGTATAGAGTAGTTATAAGGCGCAAAGTTTCGTGTTTATCTTCTGTTTAAAAAAACGAAAATGGGTAAGAAGTCCTTTGCCCACAAAGTATCCCGAATGGCTTAGAGAAAATGTTCTGCCGGGATAGCTCAACGGACAGAGCACCCAATTGGGAGACCCGGGTTCGATTCCCGGTCCCGTCAGACCTTTTTTCAAGTCCATTCTTCCTTGGGTATCTTCTGTTTATTTCAAAAGATATAAAATGCCAAACTTTTTTCGAGCCATAATTTTTTGGGCCGATTTTGCTTCAAATTTTCTTCGCAGATTTTGCTCATAAAAGTTTTCTTATTATTTTGTGTAATAGGGCAACAAAGGTTGTTATGGAATACCAAGTTTTATTTTGCTCAACGGAATACTGCCTGAGATAACGTGTCTCAAAGTTGCTAAAAATCGATGTCTAACTGTAGAAGGCTGTGGTAGGGGGTCAAACAAAAGACTATATCTCAGCAAATATTTCATTGATGGATGTAAAACAAGGCAAATGTTCATAGAGGATATGAAGTTATGTTCACACAAAATTTCATTGAAATCGGTGATGGTCGAGCTGGGACCGTTGGTCCACTTGACATGGAATGGCCCAAAAGGAAATTTAAGTTTTATTCCTAAAAAAATATTTGTAAGAAACCTGTAAAATAACAATAACTTCTTCATTTCACTTTTTAAAAACCTCAATTTTAAGCTCCTTAACTGGATTGCTTTTTCATTGAAAGCCGAATCGAGTTTTGTACTCCTCCGTGATATTTGTATCAATTAAACTGCTTTACTTTTTTCTATCCGTCATTAATTCTGCCCGAAAGCTGGTTTGACCTCATCCCCTCTACCATTCACTACCAAGAGCAAAGAGGGGAGAGAGGCTTACTTAACGAAATGAGGAGTGTGGTTCTTCCCCTTCCTGTCCTCACTGAGCCAGAATGCTATAGGTAGATAAGTCCACGTTAGTGAAGCAGAATGGCTACAAGTAAAAAGTTCAGTAGTATTCCAATAGGAGAGCCATACATCCCCTGCCATACGCCACTGGGGGCTGGCGGGGTATTAACTAAGTCTGAATCAATGTCTTTATTCATCATCCCTCATATCTCAATGGCTTTCATATCATCATACCAATGAGCAAAACTGAGAAGGAAGTAAATGAAACCCTGCAGCAAAAGGCAAAATATTCCATTCATCGAGGAAGGTAGCCGGACCAAATTTCTTTGTATCAATTCAAATCCTTTCCATAATATCTCCTAACGGTATGTTAATTCATTATGAATTAAGATGGAATATATTATAAACACACAATCGAATAAGATAAGAATATACATAAGAATACAGATAAGAATGAAGTAGTACGATACTTTAACAGTAGTGTGACAGTAACAGCGGTAATATAGATTAAGAACAAAATTCAAAACTTATCAGAACAACCTAATCATTAATAATTTACATAATTAACAGAATATCATTCATTTAAAGATGCTTGCGTAGATGTTTTCTATCTTTTCTATCGCTTCGTTTCAAAGAGAAAAGAGAGAACGTCTTTAGAGGCCGCGGTTCCTGTTATAGACTACGGTTTTCCAAGCTCTGGTGGACTGCATCCCCTACTATGAAAATTCCGTGACCCACCGTAGGTGCACTCGGCTTTAATTACCAATTAATTAATTAATGAAAAGCTTTAAAGTAAATCATTTAATGGTCGCGATGCGATAACTGAAAATTTTGCTCCACTTAATATATCAAGCTCGACGAAAGAAAACTATAAGAATTTTCTGGAAAGAATCGGGGCGCAAGATGGACCACACCGCCCAAGACATCTCACGCACTAGCCATTCTAGGAATCATAGAATTATGCATTTTCTACTGAATTATCCACCAGTAATTGCCATGTTGAAGATAGTAGTTTTATGAGAAAACCCGACGTTTGATTCCGAGAAGTCGATCTTATAAAAAACTATAATTTCTCTGCCTTTTGAGGTGCGATTAGAAAATGCGCGGTTCGAAACGGTGCGAAAATAGAGCGGTTCCGGGATGATGGACGGGATGAGAGCGCACCCAAATGCAGAGAGAAAAGAGCCAAGGCCGAATTCCTCAGCAAAGAGTGTCGCGGAATCGAAAGCGGAAGTGAGTGGGCGTGCCTTTGTGTCCGCCGCCGGAAGTCCATCACGCGACAACGAAAAGTGGTTTTATTGAGGGGTAAAGTGAAAGTGTCGCCAATTGAATTGAAAGCTCACTCAGAATGCAGTTGAGGTGATCAACGTGACGACTGAGGGAATTCAATTGGAACGATTTAAACTGGATAAGAAAAGAATCAACAATATGAAGCATGTGCACAAATATTACTGTTCCCTACACACTGCACTATTCTCAATGTGGTGGGTACAGTTAATGTCTCGTTCATCAATAGTACTCCTTTATATTCCTATACTGAATCACGTTTTACTTCAGACTTAAAATAATAATAACCCAAGTTATCTTCACCATTTCCTCTAAACATAGATATATTAACACTGCTAGAATTAGATTTTAGTTTTAGTAGGATATTTCGTCCCCCNCCACGAAATTTGCATATATTCGCGAAAATTTGCAGTCGTTTCATCGGTTGTTGAGGCTAATAGTGGAAACTATGGGCCGGGTATCTTCTTGCCTTTTTGAAAGTTTATTCTACATAAATTACTATTTAGAATCTGGCTTCCGCGAAAATATACTCTTCTAACGCAATACTCAGTTACACTCCATTCATATTCCCTGCCGAAAATAAATTAATACCACAACAAAAAAATATTATTTTAAATCGTGGAACTGTACGTACTTGTCTTTCATCTTAATACATTAATGTAAAATGATGTGTGCGTAAGTTCCTTTATAAGTCCAGTAATTTAGACACTTGCAGTCTATCGGAGACTTTTCGAACGACAAATAAATACATTCCTATTACATTCGATTCTACTCACTCCGCTTTAAGGATCAATTATGCATTCATGCTGACTCAATTTGGTGTGGAAATAGGACGGCTCAATAGAGCGATAGATTGTCCCACTCATAGGAAGGCATGGCCACGAGGGTGTTTATGCGAATTATGTCGACCTCGCACTTATTCGCAGACACGAGTTGGACTTTCACCATTCCAAGATCCATGCGGCGCAATACATGGACAAAGAGAACCCGCAGGTGGGAAGTGTCTAGGAAACAAAAGAATCAATTAGCTGCGCCATCAAAGGGAAGACTCATATTCAGCTAAGCCATATCCATACGGATCAGTCAAATGTAATCTAGTTCAAAGAATATGCGGGCATACAAAAGCATTTGTTTTAAAAAAATCTCGATCTGTTTGTCATGGCAAAGGAAGCAGTTGTCCTAACGCTCAATCAAAATACGATATAAAAGCCAAATTATTTTTGAATTGTCGCTAGATGTATCATTAAAAAATCCTAAAATGACATAAACAGGATAAATATGAATAAAAATATTGTTAAAGGATGATATGCCTTAAATACGCTTTCAAAGAATAATATCGCTTCTGGTATTACTCGATTATATACCATTAGCTTTAATTTTGTTCAACTTTTCCTGTTATTTTTGTACTTAAATCGTATACATTAACCTTGTGCTATACCATATTTGACTTTAGAGGTTAGGCTGAAGAGGGGCCCAAATGGGTCGAATCTCTCCGAATAAAGTGATTAATAAATTAATATTGATGAACAATATATTAGTCATTTTATCTTTTACCATTTAAACGAAATGCTGCATAATGAGGTAATGCTAACATAATTTTACTAATTCATAACTTATAAATTAGTTAAATAAATTATGCTTAGACAGCTAAAAGAAGGGTGTGCGTAGCAGAACGTACCAGACAGGGTGCAAGATGGCGATAAAACAGAAAAAAGTCGCTAAACGAAGGAAAATGAGCTGAATAGCGACAGAATCACTAAATTGGCATTTTCTTCGCGAACGATACGTGACATTTCGCCTTAAGGAAAATATACTGAGCGGTGCATGTACCAACCTGCCATACGCCTAATGACGACTTGGATGGCATATAAGATAAATTAATTGTTAAATAAGCAATGGCTTTCATATCATCATACCAATGAGCAAAACTGAGAAGGAAGTAAATGAAACCCTGCAGCAAAAGGCAAAAGATTCCATTCATCGAGGAANCGTACCAGACAGGGTGCAAGATGCCGATAAAACAGAAAAAAGTCGCTAAACGAAGGAAAATAGCTGAATAGCGACAGAATCACTAAATTGGCATTTTCTTCGCGAAAGATACGTGACATTTCGCCTTAAGGAAAATATACTGAGCGGTGCATGCACCAACCTGCCATACGCCTAATGACGACTTGGATGGCATATAAGATAAATTAATTGTTAAATAAGGTATCATTCGCTTGAAAATGTTCCTCAAAATTCTTTTAATCAAACCTTATTTTCTATTTTATAAATCTGAAGGAAAGTATTAGTTTTACAAGGAAACGATATTTTGAAAGTTAAAAGTTCCTGTAAGACTCAAAACCATTAGAAAAAAGCAGGAAAACGCATGCTAAGAAGGGCGCAAGAAATCAGAAATAATAAGAGATAAAACTTGTCAAAATAATATACCCTCAACATAATCATGAGAGTGGAAAATGAAACAAGTAAATTGCGCGATAAACATATACTAACCCATAAAATACAGAACAAAAAATATTTTATACGGTCTGGAATTCATACACATCATTTGTGGCGGGTTTTGCAAAGGCCGGGCTGAATTATTGAAACGAAAACAAGGAAGCGGAGTAAAATCCTGTTTTGCACTAAATGACTTTACGAAGGATAATTTATTCCTTCCAACACGGAATACTAATAGCTCCTCAGAGGCGATGATAGTGTAATTACATTTTATTCGGTGAATAACTCTCGAAAAAGGGCTCTCGACCGAAGCGCCGAATTCATTAATTAATTGTTTCAAAAGTGGTTTCGTTCCGCCGTTGAAATAAACGCGTAAAGGAAGAATAGAATCGTTAAAATCCCTCCACTGCTTTAATCTCGCTATTCACAGCGTACCTACAGTTTAACAAAAGCCTTTTCTTGCTTATCATTTCTTCCTTTGTTCCTTCTTTCCTCACCATCACTCTATTCAGTCTGCCATTATTTTCGTCGTACTCTACGCCTTTTCTTTCTCCCCTTTCTCGTTTTATAACCAGTAAGTTCGCTCATTTGTTTAACAATCAGAAATTGGTGTTTTCTATTCTCAAGCAAATTGGTGTTTACTATTCTCCAGCGACTCTAAGCAACGCCAAGATGTGTGGAACTGTAAGCTATAAACGACTAGAAAGAAAACAGAACAGAACTTGGTGAGGATTATGACAGAAGTAACAGATGTAACAGATAAAATTAGATCGCTAAAATAGATGTGGGAAGGCCATGTGACGAGGAAAAACAACAAGCGTTAGAGGGCTCCCGGTTAACAAAATAGGTAGCGCATTCGCCAGTGGTGAATGCGGTCCTGGTTCGATTTCTAGCGGGGGCTCATATGTGAGAAATCGATTCAGCTGTCGAAGAAATTTTAATAATACTACTACGACAACCTTTGGACAGCAGTTCTCAACTGGACACCGAAACACAAAGAAGATTACCGGAGGATAGGTAGAACAGAAATATGTACCAATGTGTGTACCATTGGGTAATGGCAACGAGAAACTCAGATTTGAGAGTGTTGGAATGAGCTTGGGGAGACCTATATAAGACGACAGTTTGATAACTGCTGATGATGAAACTATCCTTCACACTAACAATAAGTATCCTTCATACTGGCAGTTGTATATCAAGTCGAAACCACGTCAACTTTGATTAGCAAACCTAAAGGAAATAAGTTATTTTACGATTTTCGAAGGCTGTTTTTTCACTCCAGCGTTAATATTACTTGAAAGATATTAAGCCATGTTATTCATGATAATTTCAACCCTCCACCTTGGGTGGTTCGAATACTTCTTATTAATCGTTATAACAACTAAAAATATTATTTTGACAAAGTAATTGTATCCTTTTCGATCGTCAGCAAAAGAAATATCTTCTTCATACGTTTCCTTTGGGGTCAGGTGTTAAGATATTGTCACTTTATTGAACTAAAAAGCGGAAAATTGAATTAGAATATAATCCACGGCTTTCCTTCAGTTAGATCGAAAGCTTTAATACTGGACAACATACATTACTGATGATGCCAACAGAACTAACTCAAAGAAAACGGGGAGTATACATATTATAGAAGCTGGATCGGAATTAACTGTAAAGCGAAAACTCTTCCATGTCATGCAACCACATTTTCTCGCCTGTTCCTTTACGAGGCGATCAAAAACAAGGAGAACAGCGAAAGAATAAAGCGAATTAAATTTAAACAACCTCCATATGCGAAGGCGAATTTAATTTTGTAAATAATTAGGTAAAGTATACTCCAATTAAATTGTCGAACGTAATATCAGCTAAAACTTCGATTATAAAACGACTCAAAAATATTCACAAATGCATGCTAAACCTAAAGGAGAAACCTAGCTAGAAACAACCCAAATCTTTGAGGTTAATCTCTTAATAAGGCGGAGAAACCGAAAAATTTCACATATACACGAAAAGTATGCGAAGTAATGGGAAACCGCAAAACAGAAATATTCCCACGAAATTTGCATATATTCGCGAAAATTTGCAGTCGTTTCATCGGTTGTTGAGGCTAATAGTGGAAACTATGGGCCGGGTATCTTCTTGCCTTTTTGAAAGTTTATTCTACATAAATTACTATTTAGAATCTGGCTTCCGCGAAAATATACTCTACCAAAGCAATACTCACAATCAGTTACACTCCATTCATATTCCCTGACGAAAATAAATTAATACCACAACAAAAAAGTATTATTTTAAATCGTGGAACTGTACATACGTACTTGTCTTTCATCTTAATACATTAATGTAAAATGATGTGTGCGTAAGTATATTTACTAAAATAAAACTGATATGCTCAAGCGTGACTTCTTGGAATGGACACGACATTTCAGAAGAAAAGGTACAGGTATGTTTCAGTATTTGTTGTATGTACAGGTTTCAGAAGAAAAGGTAAAGGTAAAGCGGAAGATTTTAAGTGTCCTTTTCTTCTGAAAAGTATATTTACTGATTCAAAATTCGATAAACAAATGTTACCCAACTTAAAGCATCAGTAAATGTTTCCCTTGAGCAGATAAGTACCGTGACAATCTATCATCTTCCTAATTCGACACTAAGTAGTATAATTAGGATGGAAATTATGAAAGATTCCCAATCTCTAGTTGATATACTCAGCTAACATTATTAATAGCCGTTACTTCACGCTGGATTTTGTTCAGCAACAAGTTTCATTAAAAATCAGGAATCTCCGTAAAATAGCTCAATGGTAGTTATCATGAAACAATATCATTCAGTGGGATTGTCATGGAACAACCTCCACTGAATATTAGTTCAAAGATTACGCTAAGATTAGTGGTACTAAATTTTACTTTATCAGAACCAGCAATACTGGATTATTTCTCGCCTTTTTTACGCGTTGAATATGATCGGGTAGAACTGCCAGTTTCCAATAATATTTTACATTTTACTTCATTTAAACTTAGTTACAATTGAATTATTAGCTATAAAAATAGGTAGTTTGCACTGCATTCGCAATGTCCTGAAATCTAATCTTCGAGCTAAATTTCGGTATTATATTCCGGAAGGTAGTCTGTAAACAGATACGGGCTGTGGATGACAAAATTCCACTCGTGTACCAAGCATCTGTCCTTCCGCATTCCGAGCGTCGTTTGTTCTTCAATTACGCACGACTGAGAGCGCCGTTTGCACTCCTTTTAGTCTTTTCGTGCACAAACCTTCCTTATCACTTAAGAACACTTCACCTATGGATGAGTTTATAAATTCACTGGCCGTTCATGAACGCACTCACGTGGTAACAAAACTGCACTATTTTCCCTTCGGATCGAAATATTCGAACACCGCGTCAAGATTAGTCACGAGAACCATAACTTTTGCCTTTTACGCGGGTCATTCGCTATAAACCATTCACGAGATGGTGGGTTCAGACTAAATGCGTGACTTTTAAATAAAAAGAAAGGAAATTCATAAATTCAATTCGTGCATAGTTGACATTTAGAGCAGCTCATAAAGTTTTAACCACAACTAATTCTTATTACTATTTTAAACACCGAATCAACTGGGTTAGATGGAAGAGAATACTTGTAATATAAATCTCTCCCACATAAGACAATGTATCGTAGTTAATATTATAACCACTGGTTTACACGTCGAACACAGAATCACCACAGAAATTTTCCGTTTCTCCCGTTGGGCGATATTAAGTCCTTTACGCATTATCGATTATTAAAACCTACGGAAGTTATTTTATACAAGTTTTTAGTTTCAACTGACAATACATCTTGACAAGTACAAGTTGACTCTCCATTTTTATTGAAATTTTATATTTTGCATAAACATTGTATTACTCTTTCGTAAAATCAAACTGATATACAAGTAAGTTAGGCACATAAGGATCTCTTAATGGGTCACCCCCTCGATGCACAACGCTAAAGCGGGGGTCAATCTGAAAGTGCGTGATCACCACAAGCCTCAAAATGTTGCTTCAAAAAGAGAAATAGCATAAATACTACTAGTGTATAATAATTACCAAATACAAAATCAAAGAATGTTAACGAATTATTTAGTTAAGCACCAACAACGCTGACAAAAATACTTGATGGCGCCCCACTTCTCTCATAGGTTTTATCTCAAAATTTTATAAACATTTAATAAGAAATTATGCTGCTCATTAATAAACTATCGTTAATGGTAAAATGAGACAAAAACAATACGTAAACGAGTACATTTCAAAATTGATGTGTATCCAGTGTTAGATTTAAACATCAATTATCCAGGAAATTGAACCTATAACAATTTAGGTGTCCCTGCTACAAAGTACTGACGAATGGAATACTTTTCGTTTGTCTTTTGGTACAAGATAGAGAAAAGTATATCTTTCATTAACTTTTTCTCAGTTATGTTCATAGCTGTGATAATATGGAAGCTACTGAGATATAAGTGATGCTGAAAATGACACTGATTAAGGTGTCACCTTTTTGAATGTTACGAAAAGTGTTACTTGTAGAGCCATTGTGCTTCTCTTACGTGGACTTGTTCCGCCTATAGCATTCTGGCTCAGTGAGGAAAGAAAGGGGAATAACCTCACTCCTCATCCTCACCAAAGCTTTTCCTTGCTTATGATGGAGAGATGAGGCTCAAACTAACCTTCAGACTGGCGGCTGTACAGACAGCTATTAATGAGCGCAAATGAGGCAGGGGCAGCAAAAAACACCCACCCTGTCTGACGCCGGCCCTGACTGTAAGCGTCTGATTTTTCTCCCTTTTAATAAAAATTCCACATTTAATTAATCAGTATCTTCCCTTGTTTTACCCCTATATTCTTCCTCCACTTTCTCATCCTGTCATTTTCCTCTTATTCCCACGTTTAATAGGCGGAAAAAGCGGGAGAAAGTCTAGCGATTCATCTCCCACCTTTTCACCATCTCCTTCCGTTTCTTTCCCTTCTCTTTTAAAACCTCGTCCAACGCAGATTCAGGGCGGTCGTCTTCCAAGTACCATCGTGGATTCATTTCACGCTTCGAAAGTAGAAGAAGGGGAAATGCGCGCAAGAAATTTCGTCCGTCCACGCGTCTTGTGGTGGGCGAATACAGTACAGCGCCTTTTCATTCTCAACTGTTTTTATTTTCGTCCCTGAAAAGGTCAGCGTGGGAAAAACAGAGAAGTAAGCGTGAGCGTATCGAAAGACGTAAAAACGTTCGCGATTTCGACTCGTTTTGCTCTTCCCACGGCCGCTGCTGTTTACTCGTTGCCATGCGTGGGTTGCGCAAGACCGATCAAAACACCGATTGCAGGCAAATATTTGCAATTACATCCACAAACTATCGGTATTCTGGTGGTTCATGACTTCAATTTATGATATTACCTCACGAATTTCCAAGGAGTAGAGGGATGTAAATATTGAGTCCACTTCATGAGCCATCAACCTCTCGGTAGGTACATCAGCCCTGATGTTAGGGCTAATATAAGACTAATGATGTTACCTTACGTAATGATTATTCTTGACTATGATTTGTCTTCCCCTCTAATTTTCCCTTCATTCCTTCCTTCAATCACTTTCTATGGCAATCTCTTTCATCTCAATATTTCACTTTCTCCGCCATCGTTCAATTACTTCAATCCAAATCCTCTCTTCTCCCGCCAACTCCAGCACTTCCACCTTTGTTTCCCTTTCAATCCAACTTACTTTATCCATTCTACGTAACACCCACATCTCAAAGACCTATAATCTCCCATTTCTTTCCCTTTCTTAAGGTCTATGTTTCACATCCTTACAGAAAAACAAACCTCACGAGGGATTATACCAATTTTTCTTGATTCCCGTGACATGAGCATTCGTCATCAGTTCTCTTCGTTTCAAAAAAGCTTCCTTAACCACTACTATTCTTCTTCTAATAAAAAACTATCAAAGTAGGGGAGTTGGTCTTACATATATCTTGACTTGTAACTTAACTTTATCTTCCATCTCATAACGATTTATTTCATCCCTAAATCTTTCGCTTAATAATTCAGCTTAAAGGCTTTGAGAACCCCTATTTGAATCAGTAACTAGTTATATAACTAATAGTACTTTAAATTTTCGGATTCAGAAATTTATGTGCATCATATTTGTATTCAAATACAATGCACCACTCAAAGAATGAAAACATTACAATAAATCATTTCTGATTAAGTTAGGATAAAATTTAGTCGATTTATACCGATAGAAGCGGAGATATTAAGTCGATCGCTGAAGAAGACATGCAGATTAATTTTTCGAGCAATACCCTTTATAAAACAGTCTGGGTGAAATAGTTTTAAAAATTTAAAAAGCATTCGTAAGATAGCAATTGGAAAGAAAGAGCTGAAAGAATTGCAATTTACGATAAAAAGATAAGAATTTTAAGATACGGGCACACAAAAACATTCATTCTACAACAGAACGATACAATTTAAATAAGAAATGTTTACACAGGAAGATTCTGAACTCCAGCTTGCAATACTATTTCAAGAAAACGTCCTAAAACGGTTGAGAATGACTAGTAACTAAACAAGATGTTTCTTTTGAGTATGTGTAAACAATTAATACTTTTATTATTCTAGAATGAATACAGAAATACGGTAACCCGAGAAACGTCCTGAACCAATGTATGATGACGAAAACGAAACGTTTAATTTGGAATAATTCAGAGAAAAGCCTCAAAACTTTTTTTCATTGTTTCACATTTATGTTTTCTCGTTGAATAGCAGCTGGTTCGCATTATAAATACCCCGCTTGTAGAGTATTTGGTAAAAGGATAAGTATTTCGTTCAAAAGTTTAAGTAACTGCTTATCTACACGTATATCTCCTTCTGTTTCAAAGACAACCCTACATTCAACAGCAAAAAGGCGTCGAAGTATTCCAATTTTCCGAGAGGAATGGCACGAAAGTGAGTGCGAATTGTGGCCATGTGCAAGTTGAGTCCCACTCGCAAAAAGGGGGACATCCGGCCACGCCCACTCATCATTTGCCTCCCACAAACAACTGAGAATCGTTGAGCGCACTGCTTGGAATGTAAAGAGGGAGAAAAACCCAAATCCCCTAATATCCAAGTCCCTGCTATTCGCCTATAGGCGTGTTGCAAGAGGCGTAAACACAATTGAATCAACCTGCCTATTTCGTGTATTACCACCGCGGATCGTTCGATTAAAGTTTGATTTCCGATTAAAGAATAAGCTTTTAAAACGATTTATCTTCACAACTATCTCTCTTACTTTTATGCATAAAACCAGGTGGCCGGAAGTAGCTGTTACGTCGCGTAATATCTATTGCGCCTTCCGCAAACGTACTTTCTCTGAATTAAACCTCGACCTTATCTCCTCCCGGGAATTTCTCTCCTGTTTCAGAAAAAAAGTTAGTTATCTTACCGCAACCATTTCTAACAAACTAAACCGTCGTAACTTCAACCGTTTATGATGCTGCAACTTACGTAAATAATCGTTTATCATTACTAATGAACAGGCTACACATTAATTTACTCTGGGGTTCATTTTTTAAGTAAGGAATACATAGCAAATATCCCTCCATTTGAGCACATGTGCCAAAGGTTCGCCACCACTGCTATTGGCCGTCCGAGCTTTTTCTGCCAGCGGGCCGGATTATAGTAGCTTGCGTAAAGACTTCGCGGGCCGCAGACAATGGACCTTATTATAGCTTAAAATTATAAATAATTCATCGGAAATACGTAGTACGCGTGGTTATTTCTATTGTTCTAATACAGTAATGAGTGCAGTAAGCATGGATGTGCACTAGGGTAGATTCCCGAACCAACAGTATTTGGTAATTTCCCTCAGTTATCTCAGGAAAGCATAGAAAGTTGTTTGAAACCACAAGGAAAGAACAATATTAAGGATCATATGGAAATTTTAACACATGTGTTGGTCATGCTCAAGATGGGATTTACTTAAAAAGGGTTGGATGAAGAAATTCAAAGAGAATAAGTCTGCCTCAGCCGGGAATCGAACCCGGGTCTCCCACTTTCAGGGCGGGTGCTCTGTCCTCTAAGCTACCACGACAAAACTGTTCTTAGAGGACAGAGCACCCGCCCGGAAAGTGGGAGACCTGGGTTCGATTTCCGGCTGCGACAGACTTTTTCTCTTTCAATTTCTTCATCAAATTTCAAGCATGTGAACCATGCGTTTCTCATCGCTTATTTAAAAAGGGTTGTTCACTATTATTGGCACGTTCTTGGGGTCAGGTAAGGAACTTGTTTCAATTAACCATGCGGACTTGCTTCTACCAATAAGACCAACTTTTCTTTTGTATTCGTAAAAGAATTTCCTATTTAAGCATTAATATTTTCTAAAGCCAGTCCATTTACAGTCCTTCCTCACCAAAAGAAAATTAAGTTTCAGTTGAAACAAATATGAAGGATCCAGGGATCCATATTACCCCTTAACTTAATAGGACCATCGATTTCCCTAAAATATTATGAGCTCAAAATTTAAATGTAAAAATATTTATTCAACGATTACTAAAAATATAATGCGTTTTTAACGATAAAATAGCATTTAAACACTTCCTGGTTGAGAATTAAGAGTATTGTTACTAAAAGAATCCAATTGGCCTCGACTTTGTAGTAGCTTTCCATCTTGAAAACAAATAGAAATAATAATTTCTACCTTTACCACAGGATAATTTTATTCAACGACCCGTTTGGTTGAAACCATGGTAAAGGTAGAAGTATTAGTTCTATTTATCTATATTATTGTTGTTACTTTTGGATGTGTTTATATGGAAATAGTTTTAAACCACCGCGCCCTGGCAAGTCTCTCAAGGTATGGATTCTATAAGGTGTTCGGTATGAGAAACCTATATTTAAAACGAGTACAAGTTTAAGAGATGGACGAAACTGATCAAAATTGGAACAACATCGCTTTCTTTACATCGTTACCATATTCACCCAAACAATATCTAATGAAAACGAGTTTTTCGATTGTTCTTGTGCCGTAGAAGCCATTCCTGTCTCAGAGGTATTCAAATGAGCATACTACTAACGGATGGGCAGTGGACTAATAACAGATTTTAACCGTATCATCTTAGCGAAACTAGAAAAATAATGGGAATTGGCCACAGAGAAAATTAAGAGACAACTATGTGCGTGAAAATATTAGGGACGGCATCTGTGTATTGTATGTGTCTTAATGGATAAATTACATAAGTAATCTACCAGAACTACCCTTGCTATGCAAAAGAGGCGATTAAAATAAGAATTTATAGATTACTCCTCTTGATACACCATCGAATTTCACATATCACATCTTAGCTAGTTTCTCCGAACTAAGTGGACTAAAAACAAATTTTAAACATACATAGGATTTGCCTCAGGAGGGAGGGGTTCTGAGCTATGGAGTGCACGCAAAATTGCCTACATCAATGGGTAATCTAACTTCTGCAACTGTAGTATAGATGGAATCAGAATTATATATTCCCTACGAACTACCAGTGGCGTGCGTAACGCCAAATATTTAAACAATTACAATTTACCCCCATTACCAAGGGGAGTTTTAACACTCAACCCTCCCCTGACTACGCAACTGATACCTATAAATCAGGAGAGTCCAACTCATCATTGCTGTGGGTCAATTTCTATCAAGATAAATTCAAGCGGGCCGCACTGTGAGCAGTTACGGTGTTATTAATTCTACTTCTAAATTTATACACTACGCATTTTGTGTATTTATTTAAAGAAATATAAAATTCAAAGAAAAGATGAAACATGAAAGCTTGAAAATATGTATGAAACTAATAAAAGATCCGAAGGAAGTATACAGAGGTAAAAGTGAACGCACAACTTACATGCAATTATCGATACAATTTGTTGATTGATTGGTAAAAAGTATTGTAGAAGTTAATGATACATACTGCTGAATCTTTAATGCTACTGGTTTCTTATACTTTATTGCCGGAAAATGTCCATCGTTTGTGTCCAGGTATCTTCTCAAGATTTGGAGTTTATAATCGTGAAAATACTTGATTACGAAAAGATTCTCGTTGGTTCTTTGCTACCTTTGAGCTGTTTACTTACGTTTCACGCACAAAAATAACTGTTCTTAAAGTAAGTTCATAGGTGTGTAATTTCCAAGCAGTATATAACTTGTGTAGCAATGTTTTTAGACTGGGGGTAATATAATAATCTAGGAATAATTTGAGGAATGAATGATTTGATGAATTTTGACGAAAATTAGGTATATTTTAACGACGTTTGCGCGATTTGGACCGACGATAAAAATATATATCTTCGGCGATACTCTTATTTTAAGATATTTCGTATGATGGTTTGAAATTCAAAAAATAATTAAAGCCTGCAAGTGACGGAAGTGAAATTCTGTATATTTCTTCGGGAAACGCTTCGACTCTTTTTGAGTCGAACCGGAGGCCACTAAGTACATACAAGAAAGTAGCCCATTATCTTCGCAGGGAAGACATTTATTAATGTGACAAGAATCAAAATAGGGCTACGTTAGGTTCTCGCGTTTCAAGCGAACATATATTTCAACATAAATACATACGTGCGCCAGATGAATTCTCGGAAGATGACAGTAAGTGCTCAAATGTTCGTAGACCTTGAAGTGGGCTCATAAAAAGAAATAGCTCGGGCGTTATTTTTTATCGCAATAATAATTTTCGTACACTTTTTCCAGAGTGTGTGCGGAACCATCTTGTGTTTAGAAGCAAGAAAAATCTCTTTTCGCATAAAACTGAAGCATATTATGTGTTATTATGTTGATGATTCGAAGTGGCGCTCATCTCCGGAGGAAAAGAGGAAATGAAGGTGATCTGCTAAAGCGTAGGAAGAATGTCGAGAAATGGGATTTTCTGTGAATCGAGTCACGGAGGCGCGAGCACGGCGCAAAAAACGGAAGAGCGTGATGAGGAAACGAGAGGCGCAGTGTTTTTACACCGCCTCAGTAAAAACGAATGAGCGATGAGATTTAGAAAGAGAAGGGTGCTTTGGGTTTTACCTCAAAAATGAGTTTATTTAAGAAGGCAGCTGCGAGTACTTCGACTAAAGTGCGAGTTTATTTCTTTCGACGACTGTTTTCGAGAATGTATTGCAATCTTTGCTTATTTTTAATATTTACGTGCCTTAGAAAACCTGTTTGAATGGAGAAATAAATAACGCCTTAGCAGAAATTTTTGTGTGGAGTACGTTACCGTATGGAAGTGTAATTCGTCATACGAATGAAAGTAAAAGAAACTTCAAGCGATAGAGATGCGGGTGTGTGAAAGTATGGCACATACAACTTGGATTGACAGGTAATAGTAGAGGCACGAATAAAGACAACCTTTTTCCACCATTTCGAGTGAATTACGGCAGTACGCCAAGTTTTGTCAATCAGGCTACACACAATAGATTCATTTACAGCAAGAGAACAATTTGCTAGCAGTTTGAAAACAGAAGCATCGTTTGAGCTTCAACTCGAATATTTCTCGAACTAAACGTTCTAAGTTGGAAGTTAGCACCTCTCAAGGTTCGAGGTAAAACTGTATTGTCTTCTTAAGAAATTTTAAAAGCTTCCGGAAAACTTGTTTAGTATTAGTCAGAATGAAAACTCTACGATGATTCACGTTTTGCAAATATAAATTGCAAAATAGTTATAAATTGATAAAATATACCACATAAGTTACTGAGATATTTCTTTAAACTTAAATAAAATTAAAGAATTTAATGCATTTCATGGAATTTGTACGTATGTATTTATAGTATATCCTTTCATTGTGCGGTTTCAGTCAAATACGACGACAAGTTCACTCGTACTCTATCCTAGTCTTTCCTTTTTTTCGTTTTGATTTTTTTTCATCGCATGCAGCTTTCGGTCGCATAAGAAGCCGTTACGACGAATACAAATCCATCACTTAGTGGCGTCTTACCGACACTCAATCAGTTCAACATCGACTTGGTTCGAAGGAGAAGAGATTTTAAGCCTCAGTAAATCTTGGCAGAGTATTTTGAATTTTATTAAACCCTTACATGATGAATGAGATAGGGGAATTATTCAAACACGTACATCTGTCCCAGGAGGCGATGGAAAGGCCGTAGTGATCTCCAGAAGAGGCAGAAGTTTCCCAACCTAGGGCTTGTACTAATTTCAGAGCTCTCTCAATCTCCCATGATACGTCTCCAACCCCCAACCCACAGCACCGAAGATAGATTGATTGATCCCAAAGAAGCCTTTCTTTCTCACGCCTTTTCGTGGACCCGTTCATTAATCAATCGGATTAAAACTAAAGCGTGTCTGCAGGCGTGACACTTTTCGATCGGAAGCGAGTGTTTTGAGAATCGGGTCAGACGATTAATGAAGCGCGGGGCTCAACAATGGAGTCGCCATTTTCTTTTCCATTCATTTCCGACGCAAATTATGCGCTCCTTCAAACGCATTGAAAAACAAATGACATTCGCCTCTAGAACAAAGCAAACCAAAAATACCTCGAATGCGAGAGGTGAATCACATCGCTCTAGTAAATTAGCACGAAATTAAACTCCGTTCTGAATTATCTTTCCTTTTAATTGCTCATTTAAACTTTCGTTTAATAAACCTAAAGATCCTAGTATCTGCTTCTTCGACTTCTCTACTTCACTGTTCTACCCACAGACTTTCGCCTAAAAAACATTCCCTCGTTAATTCCATTCCATCTTCTGCCGAAATTTTGTCATTACATATTGAGAAATTATATCGTTTAGTATATTCAAAGGCCAAGATTTTTTTTGGAACCCATACCCTAAATCTCTTTATACGTTAGTATTACTTTTAATTCCCTTGCACCGCGATCTTTAATTATTTCATTTCTTATACTTTCACTCTAAATTGGCGTTTACTGTGCGTGGGAAAATGAGACAAATAAATTATCTTACCAAGGAAATAACTTTCTTGTTAAAATATATTTTTAAATAAAAATAACCCCAAATTAATCAAAATTTTTCTTTTGAAGTTCTTTTGGCATTTGATCAAAATTGACATCTGTATTTGAGTGGAATAGTTTCCCCGATTCCAATGCGATGCCTACTCCAAGAAAACATATAATGGTACCTTTTCTAGCAGTTATGACTAAGCAGCCCTGCTCCTGATAATAGATAGTAATAGATAATACAAGTGCACCAGTTTAATACGTGAAAGTGAAAAATTAGAGCAATTCGTAAGGTAAATGAAAGTTAAAAAAATTAGTTAGATGTCGAAATAAAGGAAAGAATTTGCTGAAATACTTGATGGATAAATTAATACAGTTCTTCCAGTTATCTATTATTACTATCTTCCGGAATCCTTGCCTTTTAAAAAGAAATACAAACTCGGTATAACTTGTTGCTAAAGTGGAAATGACTTTCAGTAGTTATTCACCATCGATAACTAAAAAAATCGGAAAATGTCAACAAGTGAATCGGATTTGGTAGTTGGATATCCAATCGTACCGAAGAAAAATTAAGTCTATGGCTCTATTACGTCCATTACTTAAATGTTTATGATCAAGATCGAGTACCTTCGTTGCAAAAGAAGTGCTATAACTTATTTGACGATATAAGTGATCATTAAAAAACTCGAACCTTCTCGAACTATAAAATAACTAAAACCCTTAGCATATCCGTTTTCTCTTAGTTTGCTTAATAATCCTTAACAGTTAAAGGGATCTTTATGACGGCCAATTGCCACTGAAATTTTACTAATTCCTTAAATGAACAAGTCCTTTAGGCCTTAAGTTCCCATAATTCCGCGAGTGTCCAAAGATCTCCGCATTTCGTGTGACTATGCCCTAGACTCCTTTCAAATGACTACGATCAAACACCGTTACATCCGATTAAAGCGAAAAATGATTCAAGCGATTGAAGATACAGATTAAACTGAACGAAGGGTATTGATTTTTCATTGATGTTTCTTAAAATATTTAATACAATTCGCTTTCTAGTACTCTAGTATAGATTTGTATTAGGATTTTATAACCGTTAAAATGCGTTGCAGTGGTATATATTTGTTCGTTAGTAACATCTGCATCGGTCATCGGTTCGAAGACTAATTTATTACTTAACCCCACCGTCATTAGCTAACAAAAGTTACCGATAAGGAATGAGGCTTACCAGGCAAGGCGAGGAGTGAAGTAGTTTACTCTTGCTTTCTTCACTGAGCAAAAATGTAAAGAGTAAGAAAGTCCAGATGAATTGGTCATATGAATAGTCGAGCAGTAAGCATATCATTACTCAGCATCACTCTTATCTCAGTAGATTTGACATAACCACAGCCATAAAATAGTTAGAAGTTATTGAAAAATACATACATGTAATACAATACATGTTGAGTAGACCAATGTAAGGCAGCAGAAATTGAGCCTAAAATTGAAAATATGAAATAAGAAAATCGATCAACATTCTACAATTAATGACCAAATAATATGTTTGGAAGTACAAGCACATATATTAACTGGTAGTAGTTTTAAGTTTATGCATAAATTTCTCAAAATACGATATTAAGGTATGCGTAACATTGCTCAACTATATGTAATTTACGTTATTTACTCCTGTTAAGCGGCCGTAGCCACATTCACTCTATAGGCGGAGGAGCTTTCTTGGAGACTTGAATCGCTTTTATGATAATTGAACAAAAAATAATTTTTCTTCCCGAAAAGAAACAAACATGAAAGAGTAAGACAGACCGGAACTCGAACTCAGGTCTTCCGCTTTCTGGGCGACTGCTCTAACCGAGCTATCTTGACGGAACACTTGCCGTTTGGGAGACTTTGGGAGGGCAAGGGCGAGTGGTTTGCTTGACTGGGGAATCGTCCTCAGAACTCATAGATGCACCGGCCATGCAAAGCAAAGGAAGAGGAACCCTTAAGGATAACACACAATAAAAGCAATAATGATGGTATTTCACGAAAATGGAAGACTCTGGTTCAATTCCCGGTCCTGTCAGACTTCTTCATGTCCGTTACTCTTCGGAAATATTCCTATAGCCGGACGAATTTTAAGGGGGGTTCTGCTTCTTCTTTTGCTCTGCTCTTCTGCTTGTCTTGCTTTTTCCCCAGCGTCACTATTGATGCAGTCGAACAATGAAGGTTGCGCAGACTAAACTATTATAAAGCTCTATAAAGCAAAGATAAACATAACAAGTTAAAACTTGCTTGGCTAAAAAAGAAAGAGTGACCTATCGGCAGAGAAGAGAAACAAGAACACGGCGCTCTATCTCATTTATTTTGTCGATACTCTCGTAAAAAGCCATCAAAGCAAATATCAATAGCTGTACAAACAGCGAACCTGCATCTAAGGTCTTTGCGTTGTATCTCCAGAAAGCAGAGATTCTTTCTCAGGAGCGCAGTCGTACTTTATACGAAGAGAAATTTCTCGCATGAGAAGCCTTAAATAATTTACTTGGCACCATTCATCCCTCTAGGGTCCTATCTTATCGCTAAGGCTAATCGGAAATTAAATCAGCAATCGGAAGTTCATTGGCTGCGACCGTGAATTTCATGAGGAAGGTAGACGTGGGAAAGCAAGGATCTGCAGAGGAGGTCGATAGAGATTGAGGGGAGAACGTCTTACTTCAGAACGGTAAATATTGAGCTACGGTGGAGAGATTTGCAGATAAAACGCGGACGGTTAACCAGACTAACTTGGAAATTCGTAGTGGGTAGCAAGTAAGCGGATAGGAAAAACATTCCTATTGCACGTAAGGGGAAGAAAGAAGCAGTTGCGGAGGTAAAGAAGTCTATTTTCCTTAGTAAACTCCTTAGCCATGCCGCATTTCTACTACTGTGACATAGTCTATCTGTCCGGGGAACTTGCCATCAAACTGCAACGCCTTAAAAATACCGCGATGAGATTTTCAATTTGAAAAAACACGATATTTATTTCCAAATATTACTCTAAGCTATTTCTACTAAGAGTAGAATTGCGTCGGAAGCAACAAATGCTATCATCAACGTATAGGTTTTTATTCGCTAGGCCTCCTTGATATACTTATTCCTCCTTTGTGTCTCTAAATGCCATTCATGACCACAATAAGAGTGGCTGTAAAAGGCCCAGTATTGATCTGAAATATTTTTAAAATCATTTACAGTCTCAGACATTAACCTTTGGATCTCCACAACCATCTCTTAATCCAAGAAAGCAGAACTTAAATGAAGGCTCCCCCACTCCTTAAACTAACCATGATTGAACCACTAATGCACATCTCTTTTAGTGAAAAATAAACTCTCTAACGTTAAATTAGATAGCTTTGTGTATCTAACTCACTAATTCGAAGAAGTTAATGGAAGTGGTTGGAAGCAGAAAGGATTTCCGCGCAACACTCACCTGGAAAGAAAGAAAAAGAATTTAATTGACAGCAACGCATTAAAAACACCGCGAGTATTAAGGAACTATTATTTAAGGAAATTAGATTAAGAATTGTGAAAGAAAACTTATTATATTTAATTAATTTATTTCTAAGAAATTTTTTTCTTATTGTAAAATCTAAAATAGAATGAAAAATGAGTATAATTATTGATTGCATAATCATATATTGTATAATTATATACTTGCATTAAAGAGGATTCATATTTGAAACACATTATATTAAGCCTATAAAAAATAATTTCCATTTCACTCATACAATATGTAAAATAACACACTATTAAAAAAGAATGGTAAAATAATAATATATATTGGTTTACATTGAAACCTATTTCTGATCGATCTAAGCACTAATTGTGATTCCTACATTATTACATCTTAGGATGTTTTTACGCTCAGATTTAGAATAAGATTATAGACAGAGAACTTATGATCACGTTATGGATGAGTTCCGAAAAGAAATTTCTATCTTGTTTTAACAAAAAGAGGAATTAAAAAATTTAGATCGTACATAATTAGCCCCAGACCACAAATATTAAATCCACTAATAAAAAGCAGCAATGCAAACAAGGTGCCATCATTTTCCTAGAAATGAACCGATTGTGAAATGAAAATGAAATATAAGTTCATAGAAAGTAAAATGAAGGAGTTTTAACTAAGAGAAAATTTAATGTTGACCGCTAGATTTAATTATTTATTAGTATACTAATATTTTTAGGAAAAAATGTGAACAATTACTATCTGAAGAGATAGTAATTGTTCTAACTTTTTTTTCGCGCCACATTTTTCAGGCGGAGGTAACCTCATCTTCATCACTATTTCACTGGCCTTATACGCCCGCGATGAAAAACAGGAATTAGGTTTTTAGAGGGATAAAAGTAAGCTCTTTCTTTTAAAAATAATTTCGAGAGGGTCTTTTTTTGTAAATGTGAGCTGAATATACCCTATTTTCGGCGTCGTTACGAAAATCACAACATTTGCACTCAATTTTTAAACTAACGGACGGCATTAAGGAAATGAAACTTTTTATTGATATACTTTGTATAGAGTACGGTACTACGGTTCGTGTTTATCGTATGTTTATTTCAAAAGATATAAAATGCCAAACTTTAAATTCATATATATAGTCATAATTTTTGGGTCGATTTTGCTTCAAATTGTTTTCGCAGATTTCGCTCATAAAAGATTTCTTATTATTTTGTGTAATAGACCAACATAGGTTGTATAAGAATATCAAGTTTTGTTTTGCTCAACGGAATGCTGCCTGAGATAACGTGTCTCAAAGTTGCTAAAAATCGATGTCTAACTGTAGAAGGCTGTGGTTGGGGGTGAAACAAATGACTATATCTCAGCAAATATTTCATCGATGGATGTAAAACTTGGGAAGTATTCATAGAGAATATGAAGTTATGTTCACGCAAAATTTCATTGAAATCTGTGATGGTCGAGCGGGGACCGTTGGTCCACTTGACATGGAATTATGGCGATTTTTAATCCACGCCACTATCACAGATAAACGCGGATAACCTTTCGGCGATTGTAATTTTTATTTCAGAAGCATTACCTCTCCTACTTATGACAATGAAGACGTCGTGACGAAGCGATAGCAGATACAGGATATCACGGAGGTAGATATTTCCGGTCTAGTGACCAAGTAACGGCGGCCTTGTCTTCAAACCATGCACGCGACGCATAGACATGCGATGGCACGCTTTGTCTAGACGGAAGATATCGCCATGTACCCATCTAATCATTCGCACATTTAATGAAGGAAATGATTAACAGCCAAGAGGCTAACAGAAAACAACACTGCTTTATACAGGTTGACAGTTGAGGACATTTGCCGAATTCTGGGGAAGTATTGTGAACAAAGTAAACATATATTACCCAGTATTGTTTATTGTTTTTACTGCCTTAAGATTCGTGTCCGTCCAGAAGAAACTATTGCCGATATCTTAATTACTTACTTCATTTTCTTTCGACTCACTTTTCAACATTTGCTAAAGGAATTCAGAGACGCGGTTGTTAACAAATAATTGGGAAATACTGCGAAAGCCGTACTCGCCAGTTATAGGCAAAAATGTTTTCCGACGAGACACTGAGACAGGGAGGTCGGATTACTTCCAAAGAATCTCAAATACGAATTTAAAACTTTAAACAAAACCTGTTTGAGCCAAATTGATAAGAAGACGTTTAAATGACGTGTCAAAGAGTAAAAATGACGTGTCAAAGAGTAAAAAATACCAAATTGGTGAAAACCATCCAAGTCTAAAAATGTAAAACGTGGAAACGTTGTCAAACGTTGTCGCTAGTGTTGTCAATGAGTAAAAAAAATGAGTTTTTAAAAGGAAAACTTCATTTTCCAGTTTGAGTCTATTGTTTCGTAAACCTACATTTGTTACAAACTCGTCTTATTCCGGATTTCCATTCGCAAAAACTCTATCCAGCAATCACAAAAACTACAATAGTTGCAACAGTTATTTTTATTCGATGTATTATGGATGATAAATGAGCATTTCACAGCTACAAATTACAAGCCAATGCAATATTGTCTCCCTACTTCCACGTTTTAATGAATGGGTTGTGATAGAATATTTTTGGCACTTCTTTTGATTTAAGGCAGCAGTAAATTATCTTTCATAGTTAAACATTTAAATTATAGAAAAGAGAAATAAATATACATTTGTTAAGAACTTTTGATGAGATAGAGAGAGAGCATGAAAGAGGTATGTGTGAACAGGAGGAAAGGATAAGGATAAAATGCTAGAGACTTGAATAGATCGATTTTTAATAATTAAAAGAAGAGCAAAGGATTCAAATGATGAAAAAAGGGCACCTAAGACCTACAAAAGCTAATTAGAATCAGTGCAGATATTAGCAAAAAATGATTCGTGGAATATATTGAATATGAATGGAAATAAAGAAATTTTCATGAGGTGCAATGAACCAGTGAGGGAAATGTGAGACCAAGGTTTTACATTGTTTTCGCTGTATGATGCACAGACCACACAAAAGAAATCCACTCAAGGCTCATGATAATGATGCAGATAAGGTAGAATGGAATGAATCAGATGCAGCAGGAAATGAAGGGTACTCGCCGTGCTGAAAGAAAGACGGATGGTGAAGGAAGAAAGGGTTAGGTCTTATTCAGGTCTTTTTAAGGAAAGGACGACGAAGAGATAGACAATGAAATGGATTTCCGGATGAAATTATGGATGGTATATCTATAAAATCAGGAAGTTAAGGAATGGCCTTGGATGCATCATTTTAGCACATGCGAACCATGACCTGCAGCAAGGTAAAATCGCTTGATATTTTTTACTGAGATGAAGGCTACATCGCGATGACACTTTTCGAGATATTACCGAATAAATTTCATTTATATCAGTTCATTCTATGGTATGCTAGCGTCTCACCTCCTTGAAATCATCGGTAATTTCAGAAAACACCAAATATTACTCTAAAAACCTCTTCTATTTATTACTAACTAATTTACGTTCTCTAACTTCTATAGCCCTCCGACGCTTGAGAATAACACCGTTCTACGAAATCCATCAAAATCAATCAACGAAAGTTAAATTAACAGATATCCAAAGCAATTACAAAACTTGGGCTGTGTTGCAAAGTGAGTAGCGCGTTTGCCTTTGGTGAAAGCGGTCTCGGGATCGATTCCCGGAGGAAACCCATATGTGCGGAGTGACCCAAGCTGTCGAAGCACTTTTTACAATACTACAATTAATTACGTAAATGTAATAGGATACAATTTAATGTAATATAATACAACGTAATCAAATGTAATGAAATAAAATTTAATTCAACTTTTGAGAGGTAATATGAAATACATTTTATTATATGAATGAATTTTATGTAGCAAAGTATTTTATTGAAATGCAATATAACGTGATGTAATTAAAGGAACGCAATGCCATTTCTATAACACAGTTCAATATTAAATAAATTGTCAGAATTTTAAGCGTTATTGTAATATATATCATCTTATTGGAAGTTAACATAATATTACATAGTTTTACTGGTTTTTAGATATCCATGACAGTTTGAATTACTTCGACCTGAAGAAGCCAACTGCAATTAAGGCGAATCGACATCAACGACCATACCACCTAGAAAAACCGAGAGAGACGATGCAGATATCTTTACGAAGTTTTTAATGCATACCTTGCAATATTAAATTTTGCACCATAGCGATTGTTATATTTTTCCTTTTCCACATTTTCTTGCTTATAATGCGAGGCTCGAGTAGATGTTCACAAAAAGAGAATGAGCCTTAATACTTGGTTCGCCGGATGCATGGTCAAAGGGGAGGTAGATAAGCATTTTACGGAAATTCACGGTTGGAATATTAGAAGGAGATAGGCACTGCTACATAGTGGAGAAAACAGCTCTTACGAAAGCTATCCTCTGCTCGCCCGAGCACGTCAACGGAGAAAACGCGCCGACGCTTAACACGCTCCAAAATCTTCAACAGATATTTCGAAAGATTGCAAAAACAGCTCGATCTTCTTCAACAGATCTTTCTCCAAATCATTGACGAACATCAAAAGCGAGGGACTGTTTTCAGAATCTCGTATTCTAGAAAGGTTTCTGAGCCTTGGGACATTCGGCAAAAAAAAAATGGCATCTGATATATTTCACTCAATCCACAAAAAATCATATGCTACTTACAAGGAAAAGAGTAAAGGTGACTTTGCATGTAAAGGTGTACACCAAGGAAAAACGGACACAAAAAAGACTGACAGGAAAGACTGACGGACTCGAACCTGGAATCCGCATGAAGTAAGGTTAGTTTCAGATTTAGACATGGTCGTCAGAATTTTGAGAAGTTGAAGACATTATCATTCCGGTAAACAACAAGCGCGATCTTCGAGAGGCGACAAACAAGCGTTACAAGGAAACGATCGCTAAAACAGATCGTTACTTCTGGTCGTTCTTTCCGCAGAGCATTAGAAATGCGAATAGGATTGATTAGGCTAGGTCTTTGGTGTTGATACACAAAAGTGGCCGCGAGCGGTGCAAGGCCACTGGCGGCTTGTGGAGTATGAATCTAAAATCTAAATCTAAAAATTTGCGGATCACTAAAATGAAGTTCCGGTTAACGTGAAGAAAACTTGTACAAACAGGGGTGTAGCCAGAATTTGACTATGGGGGGGTTTCAGATCCATGGAGTAAACACTGCATTGCCTAAAACCCAGGGTTAGGCAACCTTCTGCCCTAAAAGTAATTAAGGTGGAATCATTTTTATATTTACATATATTCCCTGGGAATCTCCAACGGCTTTTGTATCACATACATTGGAGAGAGACCAACCTCTAGCATGCTTTCGCTTATAGTTGGCTCTGCTCTCATGGAGGGTTTGAACCCACAAAACTTCCCCTTTAGCTACACCTCTGGGTACAAATATCAAGTAATTAACAAGAAATCTCCATTTTATTACTATGAAATACATGCTGCCGCTCGTCTATTCTGTGCTGGTGCACGAAGAGGATTTAGAATATAATAAAATGGTAAAATTAATAAAATTATTAATAATGCCCGAATTTCTTCATGGACCACCAAACACTTTCCACGGACCATCAGTAGGCCTTGGACCTCCGGTTGGCGACCGTTGCACTAATGCACAAATAAAGCGAGCTGCGAACGCCCGTCCTCCCTTACCCTATTCCATCATTCGCTAACTCACTGTGTTGAGAGCATCACTTATGCAGGGGACTACCTAGGAAAAGAAACTTGATGTCGGTTGAGGAGTTTTTTCATGCCACCCACAGTCTCTCATCCCACACCTTCAAGTCCTCCCACTCGACGGCGCCTCAAAGCGTTCTCACGACTAAAGGTCGTGAGAAGAGATTTGAACGACCGGCGAAATCGGCGCAGAATTAGGACTCCATGACAACCGCATCTCATGATAAATGGTCGGAAGAAGCGGAAAATATCGTTTTCTTCGAAAATCTTAAAGCAGTTACAGTTTACTCCGATATAGTTTCACACGAAGCCGTACCACAGATAGAGAAATTTCTCCATTATTATTTTCAATCTTATTTTATACCAGCGGGTATATTTCGCGCAAACAAGCCAAATTTGAATTGTTTCTAAGGCATTTTGAGATGTAACTTTATTTCAATGTCTAAATAGAAATCTTAACACAGGGTTGCATCGTACACTTTAGATTAGCGCTACAGCAGCCTTAAACGTGGCTCTACAGTAACAAAATCCTTCCATTACAAGTACGGAATATATTTACTACCTATTTGTGCGTGAATTATTTGTTAACTTCCCTTCTTTTGCTATGAATAGCCTAAGAACTATCCTGAACCTATCCTACATATCATGTATGCAATCCACATACTCTTAAGTAAGTTTTGAGACTATAAAGAATGTGCGAGGACCCCTAAGTATTGCGCAGCCGCTTGACAAAGAGATAAGTAAACTGATGCAATAAACATATTATGTACATATGTACAGGCCGTGTCTTTGTAAACGTCCACTGAGGACATACTCCTACCATTCTATTGTCTTCATATTTTCCCGTTTTCTCACACACTTCCGAGTAATTCTTCATTTTTTATTCTGTCGACCCATCACTCCTTTTACATTCGTCCGCTTCGCCATATTTGGAAAGCCTCGATTTTCCTCCCGTCTCCACTGAAGATGTGCCGTGTTTCGCATACGTTCACTGCTAAACCACATACGTGGTTCTCGGGAATGTCTTTCTTTCTCCCAGACTAGACTGCCCTAGGTAGAAGCTATTGTACATTTTCTATTTAGCTGATATTGAAGAACGTAAAGTAATAACTTTACTAGCACTACGAAAAGTGAGAAAAGTGTTTTTTTTCTCCAAAATATATATTTCCTCAAAAATAATTTTATCAAAAAAGTACAATTACCTTTCTCGCTTTTCATAATGAAAATGAAGTTCCATCAGATATCTCTATGGAAGGTTAATTTTTAACTCAAATACCACTGGTTGTAGGTACAACTGTAATACGTAATATTACGAATACTCGATTTAACTGAAAATATGGGAATTAGTTTTAATACAGTAAAATCATAAGTAGTTTAATGATAAATGTTAAGTCCACAAAGGCAGCAGAGATTTTTTCGACAATTTTGTAGAAAAGTCTGTTCTTTCCTTGGTATTGCCTTGACAATATTATAATGCAATATGATGGTTATTTATCATAATCATAATGTATGTAGCATGGTATTTATTGATATTAATAATTCAATTATTCAATTTTATGTGTAATGTGGTATGGAAATGTGTTGACACAATGTTTTATAGTGTAAGCAATATGTATATCTAGCACAATAGATTGGCCTACACATAAATGCACATTCATACATGAATGTTTTGGTGCAAATAGTTATTAGCGGTAAAAATCAAATTAAAGGCAAGTGAAATCGAAACCTTCAATAAAATTTCGTCGATGGAATAAGATAAATATTAAACAGGCTATTTTTATCACATCATTACATTTTCATTTCAAAAGACAAGTTGTTCGATGAAGTGTATGATTATCAAACTGATCTCTAATTGTAAATCAATGGAAGGCTTAACATCCTGAATCATCCATTTTTATTACCGTATATACCCAAGTAATACTCGATTACAGTTAAAATTCGAGCCCCCAATTTGTGGCCAGAAAATCCAGAAATAGTCACATACCTCCTATAAATTTCGACCCTAGACGTTTATGTCCCCTAACATTTGTGCAATCAAGTGCAACATGTCATTGCATGTACTCCTTGAACTATACTTTCTATCAGCCTAGGTGTAAACACTCATTTCTGCTAACAAATCCACAGAAAGCAGGGAGAACTAAAGAAAAGATTTAGTTACAAAGACCAGGAGCATATAGCTACATGTTGTCGTTATTATCGGAGGTTTCACATTTACAACAGCACGTCTTCTCCAGTCATAATTAAGGTATTTTTTTAAGCCTTATTTAATTTTATCTAATTTTCCATATTTTATTCTAATAATAATTTCGACGTAGATTAGTCATGAGTTTCGTTCCTTGAAAGAAGTATCCTTATAAAAGCCTACCTCTTAAATTCAGCCTTTAATGAAAAACTCGACTGTTATTTGAGTACATACTACATCTGAAACATCAGTATAAATCGTACAGAGAATTTCATTTACGTTATTTTCACTTTCTGTTCTTATGTACGTTTCATTACATGTTTATGATTTTCGTCACGTTTAGAACGTTATACACGAAAAATCAGTTCCATTCGTTTGAAAATAAAGCTTTAGTAAATAATTTGAACCAGAATACGCATGGATTTTCAACTTCATAATACTCATACATGGCAGAATTTAGTATCCATTAATTCAGAGTTAAAACATAATTGATTTAAAAGGTTTAATATGCGATTCCCTCTACGACCGCTAGTATAAAATGCTGAACTTATCAACTAAACTAGTTGATCTAATTATAATTTCTTTAAAGTATCACTAATCCGTTCATAACGAGTTACTGTTAACATAATCGATGACATTTTTTTGATATTCCTCCAGGTCCAGCTATCAGAATGGATTATGTTAAGCGTGTTCATACATACACATTCCTTAGAGAATTAAAGCTCAACGCATGTGCTGTCGAGCAAAACTGCCAGTGACTTACGGCCACGTGGATTAAACAAGACTGCACTACTTGAGAAAACCCGATCCGCAACAGCAGTTCACGTCCGCGAGGACAGAAAAATAATTCCCAACAAGAATCTTCGGACGCAACAGCAAGGGACAGTGAACCTGTATTCTCGTTGACCGCCGCCGTCTTAAAATGGTCTTCGGTCAAATCGTGTTAATGCGTTTGTAGGAAAAAAAGCGAGTGGATCTCGGTTAAAAACGGCGAACGGAGAGATCGGTTAGAGGAAAAGATCGTAAGACGTTCCACGACTGCCTTCTGTTTGCTCTTCCTGTGACCCACTTTCCGCTGGAGCACGACTGCGGCAGGCGATTCGAAGGCGGCCCGCCGAAAAGAAGAGATGGAATGGCCAGAGGGGGAAATACGCGGTTTTCGGAGGTTTTCCAGATGCCAACGCTTCGGGAGGGAATTTATGCGGTAGAATGTTACCTAATTCGATTACGACCTCGATACGATTGGATATGGATATTGGGGTCGGGGGAAACGCCGAGAGCAATGATCCACTGAATGGAATCCACTCAAAGATTTCAACGCAAGTTAATCCGTTTCGAAATTTCCAAAATGTGCAACTTTAGAGTAGTTCAGATCGGTTCGGGAAAAGTGAAAAAATTCATCTTGAAGTGTTTTCATTCTGATTAACGGTCACTTGCTATTTACTCGATACTTCGTGTGCAAGTGCACACATGTTATTATGCAAGAATATCTGTTAAGTGTTCAGATCGAAGGCTGGTTGGAACGTCTACTACTAAATCCGTATCTACCAAAAAGCTTTGGAAAGGAAATGAGGTACACAAGGTGATTATGATGAGATACTGCTTTCCGCGCAGATTCAGAATGCAATGAGCGGGTGAAGCCCACGTGAAAGCAGTACAATACCCTCATCAATAAAGTTCACCAAGATGACCAAGGGACTATTACTAAGCATCGTTCATACTTAAGTACCTTTCATGTTATCACAGCATTATGGATTGAAATTCACCAAAATGAGAAATCATAAATATCGAGAATGAAAAATGACAATGAGTAGTTGTTTATTTCTATTTACTTTTTTATTGCTTAGTTTTCCTCAAAGCTTACTTTCTGATTCTAAAATAACAAATGATCAGATGGAAGGGGAGACTAAATATCTCAATCTTGCCCTCGGTTAAGTCATATTGTGTAACAATCTATTAGATTCGCTAAATATGTGGCTTTCCGAAGGAAGAGATTTCAACGAGCGTAAATCACGATTAGACCGCGCGATTGCAAAATCCTGAAACAATTCGGATAAACATACGAATGAATTGCGTCTCATAAAAAATAACGCATTGCTTACCCCTTGGTTCCATCGTCCCTCATTTTCGCTTTGTTCCACTACCCTAGGAATCCTCAAAGGGCTATAAGAAATATTTACTTCACTATGATCATAGAGATGTATGATCAGAGCAGATCATTCTTCAAATCTACTGCCAATGGATATCTGCAAGTAAGTATTTTACTAATTACTTACTTTACTCATGATGACAAGCATCGTTACAGCTTTCTCCTTAATATCTTTGGAACATTAATAAAATATTTGATAAAAATGTGGCTAAGACAATTTCTTTGAATGAGGCGTTTTAAAGTGCTCAACGATGGAGGAACTTAAAATTATGCTCTGACGTCTCATCAGGTGGAGGATGAAAGGAGGACAGAGTAAGAAACTAAAAAGTACTTTGAGTTTGTGGTAAAGAAACAGTAGGAAAGATTTTAAAAACAAATGACGCAAAATGAGCAATTGCCTAGGTCATTGGATAAGAAGAGATAATAAGTGAAAAGTGGCAATCAAAGGAATAACGGGAAGAGAAAGGAATGGATGGCAGTTGATGGATGTAATTAAGGTCGGCAGAGACTGGCACAGAATCGTTAAGGTTGGTCAGCCGCCATGTGTGGATCTGCCCAAAGTCACAACTAACTGAGCAGGAGTCTAACAACGTTTGGCAAGGGATTCATGCACCGATTTACACACTGACCCTCTAAGCCGCCAGTGGCGTTATCAGGGGGATTACCGGTTAAACTGATTTTCCAGTCAGTTCCTCTAATCGCTCGCAAAAATGGGGATTTGAGTCGTAGTGAGAGTATCACTTCAATTACTTAGTACTTTGCTTAATCCAAAGTAGGAAAAGGACAAAAAATATTTAGAATCTCCCCAATTTTCGCAGATTCATCGGGGAAGTTACTCTTTCTTTCGGGCGTTTCCAATCCTCCGCCTAAAGCATCTCAGATTGGCTTCCGATTCACATAAGTTATTAACAACCATTTCTCAAGAATATTTATTTGATTTGTTTCATCGAATAAATGAAAAATTTGGTGTTCAAGTATTCTCAAAAATGAGAAATTCACAGGAAATGAAAACACTGGAAATCAATGTATAATTTCAGTAAGTAGAATTTTCGAACCACTTCACCAGCTAGATTGAAACCAAACCTACTTATTTAATTGCCAAAATATTTCCTTAAAATGTTTTGAAATATTTTGAAACCAAATCAACATTCACGAACAAGGACATATTAAAATGTTACAAGTTGCATTTCCCTGGAAATACGTAGTTAAACAATTGCAGTTTAGGTCGGAAACTTCTGTATCCCATTTTTTGTAACTAGCAATTATCATGACACAGTAATTCAGAAAGCTTTATCGTGGTGGCAGTATCATTATACAAGTTTTACTCCCATTTCTATCTTTCTGCTTTTTCGGCTCCTTCTGATACATTCTGTACACAAATTTCAGCCATTTTTACCTTGCTTGGCCTAATGCCGCATATCTGATATTCAGCTACCTTGAATACCTGATAAGTTTACCAACGTCAGTATAAAATGCTCCATCAATTTCCTACTGTAAGCACCAAAATGTCCCACTATAAGTTCCAGAGGAGAATGAATTATGTTAAACGCACAATAATTCCTCTTTAATGAAAAAATAGAGTTGAATTTCACTCCAAACTAATGAAAATTACTAGCTCATAGATCTCTTTCTCTCTCCAAAATATTGCTCGACTGAATTAAAACGAAATAGAACTCGACTCAAAGAAATAGATATTAAGTTTGGCTGATCTCATTCCGCTTAGCATGATTTACTTAATTCAGGGGGCGGCAATAGATGTGAATAATTAAAACGTATTGTAGAACTCAATAAAAACGTATATATCAAACAGAGCGCCGCTGTGATATTCGGGATTCCCATATGTTTGCATTCGTGAGCATTGACATTTATGAAGGAATATCGGACGATCTTTGACTGCGAAAGCAACTTTCTTCCGTTAATATTTCCTTAAATATCTGCATTGATTACTCAGAAAATTTCGCCGTCTTTCTCATTAATGAAAGTCTCGTAAATTGAATTCCCATCTGTTGGCAGCGTTCATCAACCTTCGAAGCGGAGAAATCGTACGTCTCTAAACATAGTAATTCGCTTGGATGCAGACTCATTAACGCCTCCGATGATTCGGTGAGAGTACAATTTATAGACGTTTTAAGACGCACACTTCAAAGCAAAATAAGAAAATCAAATGGAGGGTAATTCTCACTTCTCATGACATGCTGATTTATTGGGACCAGAAACAAATTCAGGAAGCGGACGTTTATTTAACGACGAATAAAGCAGATGTGTTGCAGCCCCGATTGCTCAGAACCAACCAGGAGAACATAGATTTGCCTTAAATGCTAATGAGAGGACATGCTAAGAGAGAGACTTGCCTACAGTTCGTGTACTTTGAATATAATAAAAAAATGAAATAAAAAAGATTTCCTTCTACACGACGGACAAATTGCATATTGCTGATAAAGCGTGACTGCCTTCTCAAACAGCATTCAAAAAGTAAGATCATTAATTACAATCAGAGAGATGCCGTTCTTGCTGCGAGAATATTCATTCAATGATTAAAATTTTCTAACGTTAAATATATCAAAAATTGATTTTATTAGTATTAAACGAAATCGAGGAGGTGATTAGAAATATTTCAATACCCGTAAACTGAGAATTGACACTGTACCGGATATGTCCCGTATTTTTACTTCTACAAGTAATAAATGTCCCGGTTGCATACTATCGGTCTCTGGCCATCCTAGGCATAACACAAGGAAAATGTTAAGAAATACTCGCATAATTTGCTTTTTCTATGCGTTTGTTAATGAGTGCGCCAGAAAAGGCCGAAAAGTATGTCAGCTTAATCATAATTAAATTACATGGAAACTGAATTTCATAAACTGCCGAATTCTAATTGGAATAATGTTAGTGTAAACACTCCTTTCATATATTTAAGAGATATGTGACCCACACTCCTGAAATGAACATCTGGGTTGTGTTAACTCCGCGTTTGATTTAAGAAAATAAAATTCCTCGCTGAGGTAGCAAGTTAGAGAGATCTTCTGTATATTTTCTTTAAATTTATAGAAAACTATGTGAATCGAGAGTTTTTCCTGCTTTGTAAGAGCCAGGATTGATTTCTGTATCCTGGAATCAATATCTAAAATTTCTGAATATCCTAAATATCCAATACATCTAAATTTTTACTTATGCTTCTGATTATTAAAATAAACTCAGAATAGTGAAAGTCTAAATATGCGGAAATTGCGTTTATTCAAATGTTTTATACCTGTTTTTTGCGATTCAATCACATAATATGCAATCCCAGTTGCTCTCGACATCCATAATTCAGCCCTATTTAGCTAAGTGGGGTGCTCTGATAACCTAAAATAACTATACAATATAATAATAAATAACTATAAATATAATTTTAATTAACTAAATAACACATACACGATCTTATAAAGGGAATTGATGATGAAAAGAATAAGAAAACACTTATACACGTTACCACATGATAATTTAATGAAACGACCTAGGTTTCGACGCGTCGCGTCATCGTCAGGTACAGGAAACACGATGACGATGACGCGACGCGTCGAAACCTAGGTCGTTTCATTAAATTATCCTGTGGTAACGTGTATAAGTGTTTTCTTATTCTTTTCATCATGAATAGCTACCACAAATTTGAGGCCGAAGTAGTGGATTTTGTTTTGGGAGTTGATGATTTTTAGCCTTAAATTTACCCTACATCGCTCGAGTTCCTGCACCCATTCTACTATTATTCCTATTGAAGAATGAAATCTTTTCAAAAATTACATGTCCTTCGTTTACTTTATCGGTTTCAGTCATGTTCATAGCTGTCGTAATATAATAGCCTTTGAGGTATTAGGTGCAACGTGATGATGATGTTTTGATGACATCATCAATGAATAGTAAATAGTTAGTAAATAGTTGGCCACTTAAATTAATGAATGCATGAAAATTGATATTCAAAGGGCCACTGTGCTTAAATTAAATGGAGTTTTTGCTCTGATGAGATCGAAAAATAGGAGGCAACTGCGTATTTCAATGCGTTAATCTTATTGTAAACTAAAGACATACACATAGATTGACTCAAAACATTTCTTTGCAAAATTTTCAAGAGTAAAATGATCACGCAGTTGATATAATAAACAAAACAAATACATGCTAAGGGAAACGAACTAAACGAAGCAGAATTACATACCAAGGTATACCACGTCCCTTCTATGAAAGGCCCAAAAATCGTTGCAAATAAAATTTTCAATAACACAAGTATACTGCAAAAATCATCGAAAGCCTTCCTCCGATATCAATAGTTCTTAACCTTGATTAAATTACAATTAAATTTCCAGCACATCTCTCACTCTATAACGAATCTTTTGAAATTTATTTCGGTAAAATTTCTTTCAATGCTCGCGCTGAAGTAGAGACATTCACCTCCTCAGAGATGCACGTGACCATAAGAAATCCATTGTCTTCATGAACTTAGCAGTAATATAAACGTAGTTTATTGTATGCGCCTGAGGTTAGGCTGTGGATGAAAACAACAAGGGTGATGAAGCGGCTCCTTAGAGAAGTGATCTACTCTGCTTCGTAGAGCAGCAACGGGAAATGTGTCTACGCAGAGGTCACGGTCGTCGCCGTGCGAAGACCTCCGCTTGTTGGCACGCGTCCGAAGGTCCGTCATATGTCTCCAGTCACGCGCTCGAGGGCAAACATCGGTTGCGCAACGCTCGAGTACAGCACGTATGCAAGTAGGTGGGCGATTGTGTACTGTGCTTTCCGTCAACATCTGATGTAATTCAAAGAAGTGGGTAGTTTCAAAGCTGCCGATGGAGAAAGGATCATAAGAAAGAAAAATCGTAGGGCGATTTGGCAATGCATCGCAGATCTATTATCTGTTGTCGAGAAAGGTAAACGATAGAACTCAGACGAAAAGGAGGTCCCCACGCGGCCCTCATATTCTGGACCCCGAAATTTCTTGTGAATACTCTAATAAGAATTTGTAACATAAATCAGAAAACACAAGCATCGAGATGGATGGTAAAATTTGCTAGTTTACGCGCGGCTGAAAAAATTCAAAGGATGCACGTATTTTGAAAAGGCTTTCGGTCACGTCATACAATCTACTTCCGTTTATCCTTTTGGTTGAATTAATTCATGAATAGTTAAATAGTAATTACGAAANAAACCGCCTTTAATGGTGAATAATATCTCCTCTGAATTCGCTAGGGTTACCTTCACTGGGTATTAAATTAGCGGTATCTGGTGGAAAGAAGCTCTCTTAAGAGCGATGTCCGTTAAGTGCATTCCTTTTAGCAAGGACCCATATATATGTAGTACTAGAAATTAATAAACTAAAATAGCCAAGTGGAAGTTTGCCTGCAAGATAATTTTTTTAATGCGATTACACAGTGCCACGTCGCAAAAGACACAATATTCCATCTTTTTAAAATGACAGTACATGTTAATTCCTTAGAGGACCGCACTCTTTGAGAAAATTCTGAATTTATCGTCAATGTCAGCGTTTTCCTTGGATAAGTATCATTTTTATTTATGTGCAGAAAAAAGAACATACTGATGAAGGAAACTGGATTTTATAAAACCTAATAAAGTAGTGAGTTCAATATCAACTTATTTCATCGGCTAAAAAATTCGTATTCATTTTCCGATTACAGCTCATAATTTTGATAGTTTTACGACAAAGCACCGATATTAAAGGAGAAATATAACTTTAGGACGCCATAGCACACTTAACATAGAGAAGGAAAGTTTTAAAATCGTCGAAATAAAAAATGGATTCTCTAGTAAACGTAGGATAAACGCGCAAACAAACGTGCTGTTAAAATTACTATTTGACGGACCATGAAACATACCAAGGGACATTGACGACGGAAATGGGGAAACAATCTTTTCTTATTAACCTTCCCTTTGTCTTGCGTCTACCGGGACGCCTACAAAGAGGCATCCTAAGTCGGGAAAATGTTTGATCGAAGTCCCGTCTCCGAGAATTCGTTTGTTTGTGTACTAAGGGCAGTTCTGAGAATCCGCTATTCAAAAGAGCGCAGCAAAACAAAGGACATATAGCAAAGGATTCTCCGCGATTCCCTTTCATCGAAATAGCTGAAATAACCTGCATTGTCCGGTTGTCAAATAAGAGCTATTTTTAGTATTTTTTTTAGCCACCACAATATAGAATAAGGAGTATGTGTTTGTATGCTCATACAATTCACAAAGCATGAGTTCATATATGATGTAAAGTAGAGCGTTATCTATTATTGTTATCGTTATGGTTGTATACTGTTGCAGGACAGTTTTAAAGAGTGATTCCGGTAGTTTTCCGTTCCAAAAGTCATAGCAGAACATAGTTCCAGAGTAATAGCAATGAAATACAAAATAAAATTTTCGGTAAAAATTGGAGTATTAAGTCCTGTCCATCATTCGCCTCATTGTTAAAAAATACACATTGTGTACATTGTTTCTAAACCAGCCTATTCCTTAAAGAGGCAAATAACCAGCTAGGTAATTTTTTAGAGGCAAATAACTGATATTATGTGATCATAAATATTTTCTCTGTGGAAGAAATCATAAATAGAAATGGGATATGAAGAACCTGCGAAATGAAGGTGAATAGAGATTGAAATAGATTTGATTTAAATATCTAACTTAGAAGATATTTGAAAGAAAGTCTTTTTATTCTCTGTAAAGTTATGGAATTTTCCATGAGGTCCATGAACCTATGAAGCAGCTATGTCTGACGAATTAGAAGCCTCAAAATGCGCATATTGAGAAAGTGAATGAAGGGATGAGACCGCGTCCACGGCACAGACTAGTCTCACGAAAATACCTAACGGTTCACAGCTGGCATCGAACCAAAGACGTGAGCCATCACTTGGCTGTCACAAGTACGGCAGACGACTCGTTTCTACAATGCTTAATACAAACAGCATGCTAAAGCTAAGATATTATGCATAGTGAACGATGTTGGTATCTATTCAAGTCCATAGTAATCCCGTATGACAACATTTCGTTGTTGGTTGAGGCTGTTCGTTCACTTGGTGTATTTCGTCCTATAACTCTCTAATTACATGTGATTCGTGTTAATCTTCTTCTTTAATATTTTAATTTCCGGGCTCCGGATAGGCAAGTTGGTTATGAGTTCGAATTTGGTAGAAGCGGTCCCGGGTTCGATTTCTGGTGTGGGGATCTTGCGTTCGGAACGTCCTTAGTTGTCGAAGTAATTTGGACAACATCATCACCACTATTTTTATTTCCTCATCGTTTCTGTGCTTCGTTGTTTTTAGGTAAATTAGTTTCTTTACTTCGCAGAGCTTCTTCGTTGGCAGTTTTTGATTCATTACTCCTTTGCAGTTATTCGTTTCTATTCTAGAATTTTCCTTTAGATTATTTCTACTTCCAATCCTGCTTGCTTCTGTCTAAATCCGCGTTTGTTCCTCGTTTTTTTTTATTATTCTTCTTAGGAGGTCTTGTCTTTATTTGGTTGAGTGTTTTATATTCTCCGTTTGGTTGGAAGACCCTTTCCGGCTTTCCGTTTTCCATGTCTTGTTCATGGAGTTATTTAATTAAAAAAATTCTTAAAGTAATATAGCGCGGTGTTCAGTATACTGAGACGGCTAAACGGATGTATTCTAAATAGTGCAGAGAAGAAAGCTGAGTTGAGAGATGTAGGATTTTAATCCTTATAAATAGGACGTATAAATATTTCTTGCTTTTAACTTTTGAGGAATCATTGTTATCATCTCCAATATATCATAGTATTATTTGGTATATTAGAGATAACTTCCCTAGATATTTATGCTGTACTAATGCTGGTACTATGTACAATTACTCAAGTGAAAATACAATACACTTCATTTGATTCATTTTGATAGAGACATGTGAAATAACAATATTACATATTGATCTTTTACGCTACATTTTTCATATTACTATGTATTTTCTTCTATTTTATGTTTATAATTTAAATACTAATTCTCCTCCTATTCGGAAATAAATAGCCGATTAAATAGGTAGTTCCCAAAGTACAAAGAATCGAAGATAAGAAATATTAGATTTTCATCGGCATAAACAGAACATCTACACTGTTTGTCTGCTAAACTTCCTGGCCGTAAAGTCACTGAGCAAATCTGCCAGTACTTGATAAATGTAGGTCAGTTCCTCATATGAACCTTGGGAATTAAACTTCACTTCCAATCGAACTATATCAAGGAACAACATAATTACCTGTAGACTAACTAATGTGCCACACCTAAAGTCGAATTATCCAAAACCGCCTTTAATGGTGAATAATATCTCCTCTGAATTCGCTAGGGATTACCTTCTCTGGGTATTAAATTAGCGGTATCTGGTGGAAAGAAGCTCTCTTAAGAGCGATGTCCGTTAAGTGCATTCCTTTTAGCAAGGACCCATCTCAACGGAACGAACGCCTGGGAAATGGTCAGAGTTGATCGATCACGGGCTCTACATTCTCAGAACGAAGGTTAATGCTTCTTTCAAACAGTACCGTTGATATCTCTAATAGGGTTCACTCCGAAGCATAAACTTTCACAAGAGACGTGCGTAATTAAATTTAAAGCCATTCATGGTGACCTAAAATGATTGAGGCGTAAAGAATCTTCAGAAAAACAAAGCTTAGGAGTCTCACTAAAGGAAATTAAGCTACGTTAACTGTCAGAGTAAATGGGGAAAACTAGAACATTTACCATACTTGAATTGTGTTCCCTCATAGGTTTGAAGGTGCACAGATGAGGTTATAGGAAAGCTGTAGCTAAGAAAGCTTTGATGAAGCGACGGGGTTATTGATAACTAAGAAACTCGACAGCGGAAGCAGGAAAAGATACTTCGGGTACTTGATCTGACGTGTGTTTCTACAAGGCTCTATTGGCAAAATCATTGGTATAAGGTGTGAAACGTAGATCTTAAAAGGAGGAATTCAAACATTGGGGGCTTTCCAAATTGGTGGATCGAATAATTAGAGGTGATTAATTGTCTAACGAAAGAACTGAAGTTAGGATGCAAAGAAAAATACGGGGAATACAAAATGGAAATATGTTGCGGCGGAATAAGTTTTCATAATTTAAAGGTTGCTCGGTGGTCAATTCAAGAACACGTGAACTTATCGAATGGAGAAAAAAATGAAGTTGGAACACGGCTGTTAATGAATTGCAGGTTTAAAAAAATTTCCTATAATGGAAATGGCCCTTGAAAATGGAAGCTTTCTTTCCGAAATGCGCGCAGGGATTTTCCCAGAAATCAGTAATCCGGAAATTCTCATTTGTCTCTAAACGCGAGTTCCGCCTGCCGACATACGGCTTGCGGAGTGTTTTTTTATCTCAAATTATCGAACGGTATCACATACTCATGTGAGTGTTGTCCAAAATGTAAAATTTCTTATTGAAATGTCTTAAACATACCACGCACTACAGATACGAAAATGAGGAATGGAAGTGAGAAAGATGGACATTACTGTGACTAAAAACCAGGTATCCCACTTTCCGGGCATGTGTTCAGATAACGGAACTCCTTTCCCTTGAAGAATGTGAAATATGACAAAGAGTAGGATTGAAATATAATTCATTAGCGGTCTGCAAGTACTCCTCTCCCTCTTTTGCGTGTAGTACTCATTTCTTTTTACATCCATATCTTTCCTTCGATCTCCTTCACCATTCTTTACGAGGACATGTCTACATTATCATAGGTAACCTCTTTTCTTCATACCTATTCCATTATCCGTTTCACAATAAATTTTTATGACTGATCTTCTCTGTTATATTTTTAACGTTCATTTTCTCCCTGATTTTCTGTTTTCAACTTTATTGTGCTTTAGCAAGAGCAGTGGAACTCCAGCGGCATCTTTTTCTTGAATCTCTCTGTCTAATTCTGTTAAATTGCTTTCATTTAAACCCAAGTAAACGCTATACTTCAACATAAAACTATGATTACAGTGTGAATATCAAATTCAAGGGAATACCGTTTGACGAACAAAGAGCAGCGAAATGATGTTAAAAATGAATGGTTACCTCTATTTTCACTTCGTTTGTATATTATTTTTTCCTCCTTGCAGACAAACTTGACGATTCAAACATCATTCAAACGGTTGGACAGCAATAAATTTTTTGGAATTCTCAAAAATACTTCTAAATATTTTTACATTTAACGTCAATCAACTCTAATCCTGGCGCATTTTCGGTATTCTTAGCTACGTTTATATCTATATTCCGATTTCTTCTCCTCCAATATTTCGTTTTTCCTTTTACTGGGATATATGTTACTCACGAAAAGAGTTGGGAAACATAGAATACTTACTACTGGTGGAGACATTGAAAATAAAAAGACTGTTATGCAGTAACCAAAATAATGCACAATTTTATCTCGTAAATTTGTTAGCGTCCGCTTTCCAGAATTAAAAGTGAAGAAATGTTTTGCGTACAGCAACAGTAAGGTGGAAACTTTTCCTCTCTGACATTTTTGATCTATTCGGACCATTATTCTAGGAAAAGTTATTCATTTTTCTATCATCTTTATGAATATCATGTCGGAGCTATACGAAGAAACTCTGATTAAGTTCTACGTGCTAGGTTTTGGACTGAATCTCAGTAACAAAGAGAAAGACTAAATGAGTCCAGTAAGGTTTAAAACTGGTTGATTAAAGAAGATAAAAGCTACAGATGGGGCAGGTGAACTTGTGATTTTGATAACCTCTGTTATTTGCGTTGCATTCCTTAGCTGGCTTTATCACAAAGTAACGGGCGATTCTTCCGATGGCTATTCAGCAATCATCACGCGTACATTGGACAGTTAATGTGAGTTGTCCGATACTTAAGGGGTGCAGTTATACGAGAAATAACTGTCCCTTCACTTACCTCGGTCAACGTGTGAGAGGTGGCCGACGAATGTCACATGTCAATCTCATTAGAGGGAAATGGTTCGAAGAGCACAATTGCCATTCTGTTGAGCAAGAGGCATACATTCCCCACTTCCTGTATAACAGGAAATAAAAAATGGCGGCCACGAAAACAGAATTCCTGTAATCCGACATAATCCGGGTAATCGCAATGATTGATGCCCGATAATGCCGTATTTTTGAAAGATCCGTAAAGTGAAAAACATTGTTATCAAATTTATTTTCATGGTTGTCTTGTAATTCGTTTGTTTTTATTCATTCACACATTGATAATATTCTTTTAACGACCACTCAACATATACAGTTTACTCTCTTCCACCAACGGTGCTTTTAGGCTTATATTGACTAATAATTTGTCCGCCACAGGTGTCTTCGTTTTTAATCCATTGAAGTATTCCGTGAAGATAACTCAACCTTTTAATCTCCATCCACAAAGTGGCCAAAAAAATTGCGTTTACAGCTGAAGAAGTCTCACTCCACCAACTGATTGTATGTAAATTACTTGCCTCCAATTTCTACAAGTTGAGAGACTGTTGAATAAAGATATCATCACGAATTTAAATCAAACTACAAATATATTTAAAGAATTGAATAGTATTAATCATAAATTTAAACTCGAAGAAAGAACATAAATATTTATTAATCGATTGACAATATTAACCGGGGTAAGGTGAGTATCATTTATTTGTAAATTTCGCAAAAGTCGCGAATGCATGCATTTGAAAAATCATTCCAGACTTTATTACATCTTTGTCTCAGTTCCTTAGCTTAACAATTCAAATACGTCAAATCATACCAAGATTTAGAGCAGTTCGATTCTTCGATTTGTTGCAGTATATTGCAAGTAGCGGCAAAGAAGCAAAAGTGAGATTAGCGTACGCATGAAGCCCTGATAACGAAGGATTACCTCTTTGAACGCATGATTACCTTTTCCTTTGGGGATATTCCTAAATGCTTAACATTCCTTCGAGTTGATAACCCAAGAAATCCGGACAAGACGTTGGAATATGTACAACACAATAAGTAGCAGTAGTAAAACGGATCGCCTAGCAATCTTATATACAGGTGATATATAAAAAGCGACCTTCCACTGATGTCTGTCTTTCCACTGAGAGAGTCCTCGCCGCAGACAGGAAATGACAAACGCTCACGCACCTGCATCCCCCTTTTTGCCTTTTCCCCTCCCACACAGACAACGTCCTTCTAACGCTGTACCTCCACACCGTTCCTACACCACAACAAACCGCCCGCCAAAATCCATACGTGCAAAACGTTGAAACGGTTACTTGGGCGAAGGGTGAGGACGCCGATAACCTCGATTATTCACATATCTCATTCATGCTTGGACACATCTTCCACTTCAAACAGATTTGTACATCTCTCTTTATTTCTGCATTTACGAGGGAAGAGTAGGATTCTTAGTCAAATTTCTCTTCCTACTCATGCTTGAATGATACGAGTGTAACCCACAAACTGGTTAATTCACATTCACTCCACATTTTTCTTTTTTTCCTTAAATCTTTAGCTATACCTCTACATCTTTCCATACTCTCCCTTTTATTCTTATATACAGTAATTACATACATCTCTTCGTCATCTCGACGAACAGATTTAACCAGATTTTTCTCGGCTTTCGTCACCCTTATCACTGACGACTTTTAGAGAATAAGGGGCTTCAAACATGGCACTCGTAGTCAGGGCTCCATGCGAGATCGGCAGCTTTTTCAAACGGTAACCAATCGACTTTTCTAGCATCCTCAACTTCGACATTCTGCTTCCGTCCTTCCTTTCTTATAAAGAACGAACTACTCGGTATTTTTAGCGTAAGCTATCAATATTAAGAGTTCTTTAAATTCTGTATATAAAATATAATATTGATCTGGTTTTATGGTTCTCGTTGCATCACAACATTTGTGTGTTAAAACAATTAGGCGAAACGGAAGGTAGCAATTAGTTTTCTAGATTTGTCGTCCGATAGTAATCATTTTTCTCATGAAATAGATACGTATCTAGACTGCATTAAAATTTTGGACCATCCTTACATTTACACAGCAATTTTCAGAGACTGAGTCGATTCTCAGTTGGGAAACTTAAAATTTATAAAACGTATCACTAATGCAGCGCAAAATACATGGCAACTGTTTTCATCGATATAATCCCGCATTGGATGCGAGCGAAAAGTGAACCTGTGAATATCTCTCAGAAGGATAATATAACCTTAGAACGAACTGATTATTTCATTGTCGTACTGCTTTTATTCATTATCTTATTGCAACCTAGTTTGCATGGACTGATTAAATAATTTTCTCTAATATTTTCTTTATTGCTTTGTTTCCATTGTATCTTTTTGCTGTTACTATCGGTAGGTTTGTGCAGGTTTTTCACACATTCCTTCTTTGTAATTGTTTTCCTAAGACTCTCTTTGGTTTTTTATATTCATTTTTCTCATTTCTTCAAATTCAAAAATGTATTTATTAAGACAATGGGTTAGATGGAAGAGGAGATTTTTAGTCTCAATCTCGCCCAAATAAAGGCATTTATTGTTGTTATTATTAAACACCGTCCAAGAGGCGTTCTTCTAGGAGCAAATATTCGAGGGATGAAGCAATTGTGAACGAATGTCGTTAGAATAGACGGATGGGGGTGGGACAGATTTAAGGGGGTGAGAAGGAGACTTGGTAAGGGGCCATACCAGCGGGAGAGAGAGATTCGAGGGCGACGACCACGGAAGCGAGACGTTGCGTTGACCGTAGAGGATTGGTCACACGGGTCGGCCCATTCACCCACGCCNCTGAGTGACGCTCACTGATTTATCGTAGCAATTCTTCACAAAACATATCGCCTTTCGCTGCACCTTCTCTAATTCTTTAATACAACACTTATCGGCAGGGTCCCATAAACTACACGCATACTCAAGATGAGGTCTGACTAACGCAATATAACATCGCTCGCGAACTTTTTCGTCGCTCCGACCGACTATTCTCTTTACGAAGCCGAGTTTTTAAAGTGCTTTTCCGCATATATAATGGATGTGAATACTCCATGTTAAGTTATTCGTGAGAGTATTTATCATTTGTTTAGATATAAGTTCATTTGTTTTTGATAAAAGATAAAGGAAATTTTGTCTCCCATTCACAAGGCTATTTTTCGATGTCTGAACGATGATCGATTATGAATAACTTGAAAATGGTCGATTATGATTAACTGACTTTCCCTCTTGACTTCTGGGTGATTGCTTATTTCTCTATGTTTCCCTAATCATTGTATTACATCACTTCTTAAACATGGTGTTTAACGATTCTTAATTTGACGATTTTGCACTCAATAGTTCCCTGTTTAGAATTCGCACGAAAATTTTAAGATGTAAATTAGATAAAAATTCTTTGGCCATTATACATTCATACGATGCTTCAGTTACATTTACATTGTCCCATATGTATTCCTAAAAAATAATTCTTACTGTACATTTAGAACGGCCGCCCAACTTGCAGCAGCACTATGAGGCAATGATCAATGTCTAAACAGGCGTTGCGCTGTTCTGTTTTCAACTTTTTCCTTCCTTAATTTCCTCCTTTCCTAAATGCTACTTCTGGTGAATCAGAGATTTAAAGAGGGTGTCAGAGGGCGGTTGGAAGGGGTGTTTGGTGGCGAGCGTGGGAAGGAGCCTTTGCGGTTTTAAAGACCGCCGTCACGTTGGGACAGAGGGTGAATGTTTACATGCGATGACGACCTTTCGAATGGCGACCCTTGGAAAAAGCTTTCATCTAGGCCATTTAAAACATCAAATATTGCCTCTTCCCATGTTTTTAACCTCCTTAAGTCCGGTGACTTCTGACTTCATTACAACGACCTCTTAAGAACAATATCCGCATAATTTAAATTCTATTCCTATACAGTTTAATCAACTTATTTACTGTTACTTTACTTAAATAGTATACTTAGAGCATATTTAATATAAGATAGCCTTTCATAAAAATGTCATGGAGAAATTCCATGTACATTTGATGCCTCTAGGACAGGGAGTTTACAGTTGATCGTTTTTTTAAGTAACAGCGAGAACATGACGAATGGAATGTTCATTTGTTTTTGATAAAAGATAAAGGAAAATTTGTTTCCCATTCACTCGGCTCTTCCTCGATGTCTGAACTTATTGACTATTGAGGTATGGGTGTTTCTGAATAATGGCATTTATCCTGGTTTCTCCTAATAGAATGCATTGAAATTAGATATTCATCATGTCATCCTGCTTTTATTATTTAAGTGGACTTATACCATTTGTAGCATTTTAGTACAATGAGGTATCATCAGTCAAAAATAATCAAGAATGGAATATCGGGAGTGGTACGGAGGCGAGAAGTTAAATAAGTGAAAATTTACAATTTTGATCTGTGTGTTGAGGAATAACGAGATTCTGAGTTCGGCTGAGATTCGAGAAATTCTTAGAATTCAAAACTTTTGCGCTCGATACGAATTAAGTAACGAGCAGCAAATAACTGTTGGAATCCATGGAGTGTCAGATAACAATTACAGAACTATAATCAATATGAGTTGGCCTGACGTCGTGGAAGGCCATGATAAAGTTCAATAAATACACCGTTCTTCGTAATTTCCACAAAATATTTTTTTGTACGACCGGTTTCGGCCTAAGCTCGGCCATCAAAAAAAAGAGGAAAAGTATTTTGTGGGAGTTACGAAGAACGGTGTATTTATTGAATTACAGAAATAATTATATCCGACTCCGAAACAATTTATATAAGATTGGAATGCCAGAGAAATTAATAATTTCGGACAGTAATTGAAATATAACGTTTGGCTTGAAATTATTAAACTGAGGAATGTCAAATGAAGGTAGCAATAACAGCAATAGCAAACTAAGTGTTACATAACAAATTATCAAAGAATAGGTTTATTGTACTTATTTATGTAGAAAGATCCAACTATTGATGCGACTAGTTTATAAGGCCAGAAACAATGAGTTCAATGACTGATGACAAATTAGTTTAAATATTATTTTTATAGCTGAAAAGATTCTTAACTTCGGTCAAATTTGAGGCCGCTCTTTCATGTTTGTGAGTTTATATTCGAAGAAAAATCCTAAAAATGTTTGCCCCAAGCAGTATCACCACTTCTTGGTTTGAAAATGGGCCGTGATTCTTTTATAGCATTCTCGCAAGTTGTTAATTTTAGGATGCAATGAAAATTTAACTTATATAGGGATCCAATGAGGTTAAAATCCCATCCCCATTTCCAGCCACCTACTATAAGGCAGCCACCTACTATATGTTCTATTTTCACCCTTCCGCTAAGTAGAGGTTATTCCCACCAACAAACCGCTCTCTTTTCGACGCTTCGTAACTTCGCGGTAAAAGCAGAAGGGACGATGAAAAACAAAACCCATCTCAGCTTTCTCTGTAAGCGAGGAAGGAGATATTGAAAGAGAGAGGTGTGGGTGGGTGACAAACAGTGGAATAGCGGAAAGCGGTTGGCGTGGCAACAACGCCACGGCTGTATGCAAGAGTGCGCACGGAGACAGGTGTTTGTCGGGCCGACTAAAGGATGGGAAATGTGAAAGGAGGATAAAGATGGGGAAAGGTATAGTGAAAGGCGGGAGAGAAGTTTAAAGAGAGGGCCTCTGAAGAAGAGGAACAAAGGAAAGAAGCGAAGAAAATTATTTCTTAGGAGCAACTTCGTTGTAAATGCTGGCTCGGCATGTACGATTTACATAAGATTTTGATGCATAAAAATTTCACTGCACCACCAAGGGAGAGCTTATGTTTTTTTAAAAACCTGTTGTTGTTCCAGAAAATGCTCGGAAAAACGAAAAAACGATATCCCTCACAATAGGAAATATGTTACATATTTAAAAAGTATCAGTCAAAAACATTCCCGGATCATAGGGATTGAGTATATCACAGAAATAATTGCCGAAAATCTTCCATTTCTTTTCAATAACGACTGTTATATTTACAAAGAAATTTAAATTTCACAATATTCTTGTGGTAAAGATATAACTCAACAGAGTCAAAAAGAATATCTTTACTTCCCTGAGCTAGAGAATCGCATATATACATATTCATACTACAAAACTATTGTTGTACATAAAAATGACGCTATTCACAATGAAAATGTAATTAGCAAAATATATGAGATATAAATCAACAATGCTGCGCTTGAGCTGAGGAAAATGATAGAGAACCTACTATTCGAATTACGGTTGCGATCCAAACGGTACGGAAAGCAGAAGCGAACAAATATGTCTTCAATTTTTCATCGTATAATGATAAGACAGCAATAATAGACGCCAAAAACGTTGCAACTAAATGAGTAAAGCATTTCATATTCTCAGAAAGAATGCTTTGCTTGAAATTTAAAAGGTAACTAAACAATTTCTGCAAAGAATGTAATGTTGTGTTATAATAAAACAAATAAAAAGATACTTGAATGGAACAAATATAAGAAGCCACGCTGGTTTATCAAAAGAAATAATAGAATAAACAGGATCATTGGCGACAAGTGCTATGTAAGATCGTTAGAATGAGTCATAGAATGTCGAAAAAGGTAGTTAAAATAACACCAACTGCAGGTCGAAGTTTAAAGGATTAGAAAACTCTAAATTTAAATTTAAAACTTCCGAAATTTCTTGAACGGGAGAGGAAAGAATAGGACACCGTAAAGCCTACGCCCAAAAAACGGGGGGAAACAATATCGGTAACAATGTAAGACAGCGTGCACATATAGGTATTATTGTTTTCATAGACGTAAATAATTGTTGTAGAAACAATAAAATTATTAACTTTTACACCAAAATGATTTTATTATATTTCCATATAAATCTATGGCCTATTCAAAATCGGTTAAAGGTCATTTCGGTCAGCGAACATAGTCTGTAAGTGGGTTATGCCCGTTGATCGATCACCAACAGTAAAGCAATTAAGTAAGAGTACCTAGGTTACACTGAAACTCAAAAGAAAAACTCATTTAGATTTCGGATTCTCAGACCTTTAGTTAGTAGAAATAAAAATATGACGAAAATATTTCCCTTAAAGCATCATGAAAAGAATAACAAGCATAAGTCTGACCAGCAAATTAGTATTTTGCGCCTGTCGCGAGCCAAAAGTGGGAGGAGTACCCATTGCGGAAATACGAAAAGGACAATAGGGGATCTAACGAAGCATGAAAGAAAGAGCCGATTGAGGAAATCCGCACACGTAAAGGGCCATTCGAATATGAGGTGCTAAAAACCGACCACTGACACCTTTGAGAAAACTGTGTCAAGCAAAATGAAAATATTTTTTTAAACAACTAGTTAGAACGGATAGTAACTTGGCTAAATATAAAGAGGAGCCCTTAGGGACGATTTTTTGCGTGTAGGCGCTATATTTTGGGGAAAATATACGAAATATTTAACCGTAACAGTAACACACTTGTCTTGCGGTAAATGTTTATTTTTGATGGAAAGATATAAATATTGGAAGACGATGTAAAACTCGAAAATACGAAATCCGTGTTAGGTGGTGGGATGAATATAGGTCAATAATCGACAAAACAATGCACATCTTGTACAAGTTACTACGTTCATCGTAACTAACGCCCGTTTGTAGACGGAAAGAAACTGACGAACCGTGAACATGTGAGAAAGCTCAGAAAAATGTACAAAAGATTCGAACAATAATCAAGAATTGTACTGTCGTACTATTGTTGATTATTGTTTGAATTGAATTATTGAATACGACAATATTATTCTTGATTCCAAACGAAGCGAATACTTGACGTGCTAGAAATAATTGAGAGCAGAGGTGTAGATAAGGGGGTGGTTTTGGGGGCTGAATTTCAATTATATTTTATAGTTAAAATATGTATGCACTACATTTTCAGGTAATTTTCGTAAAAGACAACACAAACCGGATAATTACGTAACACTAAATTTACAACACAAAACGGAAGTGTATTCCTGAAATAAATACCACATTTTAAAATTTCGCGCACTATGGTTGGTTTACTGCGATTGCGCGATTTACCTGATAATTTACAGCAAATGTTTACACTAAGTGAGAAAATGAGACGGAGTTACTTATACCACGAAATTCTTTCAAGCCTTTGGTAGGAGAATCTGAACAGAAATTATGGGAATTACGATCCTGTGTATAAAAACCAACTTTCCTGTGTTCTAGAGTATTCAACTATACATAAAAGAACAAGGCGGTTGACCGGCAAATTCGAAAAACCGGTCCCGGACGAAAGGGAGTTTACTGGAAATAATTTAACGGCAAAGGACTTCCTATCAATTGTATATAGATTGTATTAGAGATACAATCACTCTTTTTGTAATTCGTCTCTAGCCTCAAACTAGCATTTGCGATTTAGAATGTTTCTTCATTCACCAAATTATTTCCATGGAAATAACTGAACGTTACCGTGATATCTTTACTCAAACAGGTACGTGTCCTGCTATGAGAATGGTATTCGATTTGTATTCGCCAATAAATTCTCTTCACTATTCCTAAATTGGAGAGAAAACCAAGATAGATTCTCCACATGCGTCTACAACGCAGATTAGGCAACGGATCAAGTTATGCAACGACTTATCCACGAGCCATAGACTGTTGACAGAAAAGGAGAACAACAATGGTCGGAGGACCGCAAGGAATGCACCGGAAGAATGCCGCAACAAGGATGTACTCGTACGGATCTATAACTTCGATAACAAATTTGCGATGAAACGGCCTATGAATCACATTTTCCGAAGCACTGAATTAGGAGTGACCATTCCACAGCAGCAATTATATCGTTACTGCTGAGAACAAGGCAGAAACAAAAGTAAATTAAAGATACATTTTCCTCAATCATGCACTAAAAGCAAACGAATAACATTGCAGTCATAATGACACTGCCAGTCTAGCTGCCTCCCAGGTGCGAACATAATTTGCCGCCTCTCAAAATTAAACACCAAAACCATACATTCCCCGATATTTACAGGTAAAAATTATTTTGAAAGACCTTGAAGAAAAAACTGTTTTATGAGTTCGTTTTCCAGCTTACGTTGGCCACAGAACATCAGTTACAATTAATAATGCATATTCCGTATGCTGACATAGTTAATTATCATTATGAGATAGTTCACGTTACTTTAGATCATAATTGACATCGCATGCACATAACTTAAAACGATATGATTTGTATGAACTTCTTTTTCACAACAAAATATGAATGTTTCTCATAAAAATTGTATTGCAACATAAATAAGCATATATTAAGGGAATGGTGGCAAATAAGAAATACTGAATAAAATTTTACTTAAAAATGTACATTTGGAGATCTCAACTGCGAACACTTTTACGACATCATCGACAGCAATTCCATCACAAATTTCATTCTCTATGCTGATGAGAGCCAATACGTTTGGTCTGTCTTGGTTCATCGATGAACGCAAGGGTTTTTTGATCTATTTGAGTTTCAAGGACGATCGCTACTCAGCAGCAACAGTCATTAGAAGTATCAATAAAAAATGCAAACGTATTTTCAAGTTAGAATAGACTCTGATCAAATCTCTAGTAAAAATACATTCCAAAACCCGAAGAGGATTTATTCTTGGCACCAGAAAATCTTTTATTGATTCCGGCACTTCGATTAAATCCACTGCGCAAATATTCCTTTCTCGCCTTGTGTTATCCGTGATTACTTTCTCTATGTTTGTCAGTCTTTAATTTTACATCATAATCTTCCCCAAATAAGTCGTATGTAACACACAGAAAACAACAAATAATGTTGTTTTAATAATAATAATAGTTGGCTACTCTTCTATCGTCGCCTATTAAATACCGCCACCCGGGTGTGATGCACCCCTTGCACTCATAGGACGGCGCGCCTCTGCATAATAATAGGGCAGCAGATATAATCGTAATCCTATTTGGGGCACGCAATTGAAAAAGTTTAAAGACAGCTGATCTATTTTTTTCAGAGAGGGACAAAGTCATGATTTGAAGTAAAGTGAAACTGGATTACCGGGATAGTTCATGGGAGAGGCAGACCAAAAATAAACCAATTAAATAAGGTGCAAAGGATCTTAAAGAGAAGGTCTAAAAATGGAAATGAATCCAGAGAGACAAAAGGGGGAATGTAAAGATATATTGATATCTGAAGCGGAGGTAGTACAGGGGGCTAGGATGAGTGTCATGAATGAAATAGGTTACTGAAGGGCAAACCCATTAAGCAATCGTGAGTATATGTATGTGTACAAAAAATAATACCTTACGAGTGAGATGGTTTGTTTCTTTGTGCTTTCAATATGAAACTCCACTATGTTTACTTAAGTAATTCTCAACATTTTTTCTTCGGCGGCACAGCAAATTTCCCAACGCACTAAACCAAACCTTTGTTCGAAGTTTAAATTGAGAAAGAAGATTACATCAAAGGTGGAATAATTTCAATGTTGCATTGTCATCATTAACTCCCTATAATGACAATTATCCCGCAAAGAATCGCACACATTTTACAAGTTACGAACAAATCCCCCTTGTATACTGCTCGGTTTACGATGTGCTTACTCGCGACACACCGTTGCGGTTGATTGTCTCACAATTAGAAGTTATTTCCGTTGGTTGGAACTGAATTGCTGCGCGATTTCCACCCGTTCCCAATTTCTTATATTTTCCCTATTCTCCTTCTAAACACGTGGGCTGGCCGTCCATATCCGCTCCAGCGTAAAAAGTACACCCGCCTGGAGAGACAAGTGAGGAGAAGGGGGAGAAGGGAAAGGAAACAATTGAAGGGAGGGTTGCGAAGAAACCATCTGTTGTACCGGAAGGCGGAAGTTAAGGACCTTTTTGGAGGGCATGGAAGTGATGATAGCTGAAGATGACACCCAATCCTCCACCTGCGCAGTGGAAAACTTCCCTCACGGCCATTACCACACATACAATTATTTCATTACTGAGTTTAAGAGGTCTATATTATCAAATACCTGGATTTTATCAAAGTAAAACTTTAGGCATTTCAGCCTATATTGTTCATCTACGGCAAAGCTTAGTTTCTTAGGTTATATAGTCACTGGTTACTGAACGAGAAATATAGGATTGGTCTGAGAGAGATGGTTCTTCCCCCTGTAATTTATTAGTTTTTGTCGCTCCTCAGTTTCACTTTTTGAACAGTACGCAAATATTATTTTGGGTATTGCTAAGTTAAAGAAGAAATGTGAGAGAAAAATACACATAGCTCCGAGATAAGTTAGAAATACCTGACAAATCAACTTCGGTTAAAACCTGGGAAAGTTCGTTTTATGAGTATACTTGCCACTTAAAGTATACTTTACGAGTATTAGTGCCACTTAAAGAATTTGGGAAACAACAATGTATTTTTATTAGTTTAAAGAGATAGCTTAATGTAAGTCATGAAGCATATTACAGATGTCTTTCGCGTAAAAGTTCAAAATCTAATAAGAATTGAAAAAGTTGATTTTATTAAGTATTTGGAACTACAAACTGATAATAAGTCGGAAGTTTCATATAAACAAACTGAAATCTAAGGTTATCTAAGTTTTGATAAAATGTAATCTATTGAGATATTTATATTCCCTGTATCTGTTCTGCGTTATGTATATTTTGCTCTTGAAGATTTCAGGTTTTAGTGAATTCTAGGGACAAAAAGTATATAGTTTCTTCCCAGTACATCTTGCAAATGTAACGGAAACCGCTTTCCTAAGAAAGGCAAATGAATGGCTATTTTCAAATGAGAATAAAAAAGAAAATATTGCTCACTCATTTTTGTGTACTTCTCGTACTAAAATGCCAAAACCACATAATTGGAAATGTAGTCTGAGTGCGGTTATAATTTGAGGTAACCCCAAAACATTTGTTTCTTATATGGTGAATGTATTCCACATCACCTTTGTTTTCTTTTGCTAAGAACATGTGTATGTAAAATCATATATATATAAAACAAATGTCTGTCTGTCCCCCTTTTTATCTCAGAAACTGTTTGCTTTAGAGATCTGAAACAAACTGAATTGTGTTTCTACGATGCTGAAACTCCCAGGAAAACTATTCTCATCTCTGTAAAGGCCCGGGTTCGAACCCAGGAGCCCATAATACGTTTACATAAGAGATGAACGTAAATTACCTTTTCGTGACTTGCAGAGGTTGTTTCTTTTGTAAAATTAAATTAGAAACAATGGTTCTACGAAATTGAGACAAGTGTCACAAGAAAGGAAAATGATTATAGAATCTTATTATTCCTAATACTTGTTTCTGCGAATATGCTCTACTTTCTAGAACAGCATATGTTGATTGTTATCTATGATATAATAGATAAACAATTAAACAACACCTTTGTAAAGGCGAAATTAATGCTGAATTTCCTTTAATGGTCCGACATGATCCAGTTACTGTAAATTCTTTGTTAACGGAAATTAAAGAGAAGCAAGAACGCCTCACTGACGAAGAATGGAATCAAATCCCTTTCTATTTCTGAAGACAATGGAAAACGCAATAGCGCAGGTGCCTCCATTATAGGTGACCGTAGCACACTAATCATTAGCATCGAGGTATACACATTGACAATATAGCGGATTCTGCATCATTATATTCATCATCAAAGATAACTCATTTACCTAGTGATAAATAGGTGTAGTTAGAAATGTAAACTATCCTATGCCTCCATTTTTATTGCTATGCAATAAAGCGTGCACAACCATAGAACGCGCATCCGATACTAACGTAAAGTATAAGCGAAAAACTGCCACATTTTTTGTAAATCCTTTCACGCAGCCTTCGTTTTTCTCAAAGTGCAAGCAAATTTTTTTAAGAGTCGATGAAAAACTTTTAATTCATACTAAACATTCATATTCTGTGGTATTATGAGTGACGAACACAAAGGAAAGTTAATTTTCACTTTAAGTTAAACGAATGACTAATGTAGTTAGGTACCCGTTTCTTAACAGAGGAGTTAAAGAGTGGAACATGTTACCAGAAGAGGTCCTCAAGACCTTACCAAAAGCAAATAAAGCAACTAAAGAGAGATTTAAAAATCCTCTATTGTTATGCGAATGTACATAAACATTAATATTGCATTTAATTATAATAACATAATATTGTAATAAAAGTGAATGAAATTGTATCTTTCTCCACAAGTATAGATTATGTATAGTTATCATGACTGATTCAGTAATGTTTTAAAGTGTTTCGACAGCTTAGGTTTTACGCACATGAGCCTTCACCGGAAATCGAACCCGAAACCGCTCTTACCCAAGTCGAACGTGTTACCAGATGGCTCCATTCCTGAGGCTATATGACTGATGAGTTCATTCTGGAACTGTCCGTAAATATTTAAATATATAAAGGTACATTTTTCACAGGAGGGGGAATAAGTATTGTAAATTGGCATTTGGTATAAACTGTAATTATGTTGGCTACACGCAAGGTATACAATGTATACAAATATTTGCCAATGTTTAAAAGCGAATGTTGAGGAGTTGAGATTGCCACCAGACATTTTTCGTACTGCAGCAAGGTTTCAATAAATGAATAAATATACGTAACTCATGCAATATGCGAATTGGTATTATATGAGTATACTCATGTGTATACATATATATGCACAAACACACACGGGCACAACTTTTAAAGACGTTTTTCTGAGTTTAGCGTATTTTTAGCTACTATTCGGGTCTCATATAGCGACACTTACAAAAGTAAATTAGCATTCCTGTGGGGAAGAAAATGCATTAAATGAACCAATATGGAAAAGAATGATTATTTAAGGATGACTGGTATAATATAAGGCGAAACAATTATGAGAATATTCCGAAAATCATGGACAGAGAGAATGAATAACCTCACTCTCCAGATAGCGTGGCTATCGCCGGTTACACTGCTCAAGAAAATGACCACTTCAAGAGCGAACTATATACATTGAAGGAGGAGAGGGCAAAAAATTGGATTTCATTAGAAAGTGGGCGATCAAGTGGAGAACGTGACGATCTAACCTATATGAAACTGCTCCGGAAAGAGAAAGATAGCTTGTTGGATAACACAGATGTACAGCTTCATTTTTACTGGCGAGTTTTCTCACAGTAAACGGAAAATAGAATAACTACCACTTCATTGACAGACATTATTATAATTTTTATGGAGTAAATTCAGTAATAGGGCATTAATAAGAAGAAGCGGTTTATATACCAGTCTGCAAATCTTCACAATGCGTCCCTTTGTGTGGTTGTTTAAAACGGATAGTAAATACACCAAAGAAAAAGATTAAAAGCAGCGAAGATGTGGAGATACAGAAGTTTGATGAAAATTAAATGGACAGACTATCTAATGAAGAAGCTCTAAGAAAGGGAAAGGAAGAGGAAAATCTTTGAAAAAATTGGTTAAAGGAGGAATACTGATTGGTTACACACAAGATGGTTTGGCAAAAGTGCTATGAGAAATTTTAGAAGGGGAGAATTCTGGATGTAGGATTATGAAAGGCAGGCTATTGTTAAGGTTAGGAATTATAAGGGATTTAATTAACTGGTTGGAGACAACACGGGTTGGAAAGCTTCAACAAACCAATCGCATTAATGGCCCTTGATCATGATGCATAATGATGGTGCACTATTAATGTGATCCCCTCTCTACCTGCTGATAAACCGAAAGGCCCATACGCACAAATAGGCACCTTTGCTTTTCACCTTTCGGAGTGTGGCAGCGTGGGCATGCAGCGTCCCGCTCAAATATACTTATGTTACAATCATAAATTAGTGAAAAGATATATGAAATCTAAAACGTCTGCGTGATTACCTATTTTTTGGGAGAAAGTATCATATCCTATGTAACATATATTAATATATTAAGTGACGCATTGGATGACCTAGGGCAGGGTTGACGATCCTATCCACAATCCCCAATGTGGCACGCGGAACTCTAACTGCACTATCCTTCTTGTGAATAATTTATTGCTGAGAAGCCGAAGTCTAAACAAATGTGGATTAGGTTCATTAATAACAATTACGTCATATAATCCCATTTCTGACATATTAAAATATATAACACCAGAATCTCACTCTATTGCTTGGCAACACACTGGACGCAAGTCCTTTATATTTATCAAATCTCTTTACCACAGTAAGATCGACAATAATTGACCCAAGGATAATATCCTTAAGGAGGATTTGGAGAAATTCGCTCAAGTCAATTCCACCGATTAATACTCATAATCGCGTTTCGCATCATGTTTGTTTCTTAGACAGAAACAACGCCTTATTCATTGCTGGGGTGATAAATGACTTATATAATAACAATTTTGAAAACCTCCCCGTACTGATCTAGAGAAAGGAAGATTAATTAATTATAATGGGAAACATTTTATATCGATCGGTCAAATAATTAACGGACCACCAAACTGAAAAATCTATCATAAAGTTAGACTGCAGATCAGATAAATATAAAATCCGTGAATTTCAAAGTAAATTATTGGGTTGACGGAAATGTTTTTCAGTCATTTATTTGTATAAAGAAAAAAGATCAATGATATATTTCCTATTTTGTTCGATTACTCATCTTTCAATGAGCTTCACAATTCCTTGTTCATAAAAGGACTTATCTTTATCAACTAAAAACTGTACAGATTTACGGCCTCATCGATATTGAGCTTCATCACACGCAAAAAGTTTTCAAAAGTCGATTTTCCGAACTTTTTATGCAGTGAAAGTAGTCTATCATCTGCAGAATGATGTCGCTGGAGATGGTACACAATGTTGAATCTCTGCCTTCACTGGTTTTAGGCGAACTGGCACATTTCCTATATCATTTAAATTAAAAAAGTATTAGTAGTCATTTTAAAAATGCTTTACTTGTATTGGTCAATTCGCACGTGAGCCACTACCGGGAATCGAACCCGGAACCATTTTCACCGAAGTGAAAGGCTCTCAGGAGGCCATAATATTTTTTAAATAATGCTCTCAAAGAGGACAGTCCGCTGCGACCGTCAACAAATGATTTAAGGTGATTTCAGTTTGCGGTCAAAGTCTCGACGCCGCGAGTCTATTGGCCTTAAGCTGAGTTAGGAAGGGAAATGCGGTTGGAAATGGAAAGACAAAAGACGTGCGAAGAGAGATGCAGACAATCGCTAGGAAACGGGTGGATAGCTATCAAGGCCAACCGGTCGCGAGGGCTGCCTTTAAGGATCATCGCCTAGACGACGCCTCCAGGGGAAGATGTCACTGCGACGATCGAAAGCAATGCGGATGAGATCTACATCTGTATCTACACAGAGCCTTCAAGCTGTTTCCTGTCGGGGCCTAAACACAATACTCCTCAAAACTGCATTATCCCAGGATACATACCTTCGGATACATTCCTACGGCTTAGCATTCATTCCCTTTAATCCTTGTTACTTAAGAAATCATCCACTATTTTCAACCAGAATTTTCCCGGTCCTCCTCTCTCTGTAGTGTCATTCTTGTCCTCCTAATAAAGGTTAAGTTAATCTTCTTTCCATGATGCACTTATAACAACACTGCCGCTGCTCTTCCAGCAACCTTTGGGCCTGGCAGTGGATACTAACATCACCCAAGCGACGCAGCTAAGTAGTGACGGGAAAAGTGCTTTGGCAACTGAGGTCATTTCGCATGTAGGCTCCCGCCGGGAATCGATCGGGACCTCTTTCACCTAAGTCGAACTTGGCAATCCGGAAGCCCCGCAATTATATGGCTATATAGGCAGTCATAATTTATCATTCTAGGGTAAGATTTTGCATTTAGAACGGCAGCAACTAGTTATTACATGATCCTAAACGACTGAAAAGATTTTGTTGCTATGATTGTGGCGAGACGAAAAAATTGACGCATAAACAATTTTAAATGTTGGTAAAAACAAGGTTAGATGCAAATGAAAGGCATTGACATTTCATCACAGGGACGTCAAATAACTAAATCTGATCCTGTATGAAAACACTCCACAGGTATTATAACAAAATGATACTTGGTATCGTTTTCCGCAAGAGCTACTGTTCAATCGCACTTTCAACATGATGAGGAATTCCAAGGGATAAATGGAAGTCAAAATGAGAGCAAGACTATGTCATATTCTCTATTGAAATTACACCATGCATTGTCTCTGGGAATTTCAAGGTATTAAAGGTTAAGTTTTCTAGGAATTCTTGCACGAAGTAGGAGAGAAAATTGAACACATAAGCTGTTCCTTTCAGCTCTAATGAAGATACTGCTTTGGCGACGAATCTTACTGTTCCATTCGTAACTTCCCTCTTGATTTTGCTTACGTAGCAAGGCAAAGAGAGATGCTTCAGCGATAAGTTCGACCGATGATATCATTTTCTTGAACTGTAGAAGTCAAATTATTAGAAGAGAGAGAGAGAGGTCTTCTTACATTGGATTACATGACAGATGCGCATCCGTCACATGATAGTTATCTTTCTTGTTTTCTGAAGCTTTAGAAGTCTGATTAATACTGGCTGAACAGGGGGTGGATTCTATTTAAAATTTTTATCTGGATCCTTATACTCATTCGCTAAATGTGGGGTTGGGAGGTAATTTCAACAGTAGCACCACTGATGTATTTCCTCATTCTTGCACAAGTGCAGTTGAAGGTTCTACTTTTTCATTTCATTTTAACCTAGTTTACCACTCTCCGATACTCTGGTACCCCATTGATTGATTCTCCCTGAGGCGGTAAGCCTCATTTGCATCATGTCCAAAGACAGGCTTACCGATTTGTCTAATTTAACTTTTTTACATAAACCTTCAAAACCATAAAATATTTTCTTATATTCACATGCTAAATATGTTAGCAAGAATAAATGTTCGTCTACCGACTTAGACGGCTATAATGTGTTTATCCTAATACTGAATTTTTTCACGTTTCAGTTTCGGTAATTTCAAATAAATGTTTTTTATATAAAGATTTGCCGGATGGTTCGTATTCTTTTCTTTCTTCTGAAAAACTACTCTAATTAAAACTCAACCATTTCCTCGTTCTTAAATATGTGCATCTGACAGTTCTACTTCTTCATTTTCGTGTAAGCCGATCATATAACTTTTCAATCTCTGCCTCTATTATCGCCTTCGATATTACTACACTAAATTTCACTGATACGACTGTACTACTGTACGAACATAGCATTGGAAGTGTACGTAAATATATAACTCAGGACAAACATGAGCAACAATTAGAATGGGAAATGTCTGTGTGAATGGAGCACAATGACTCTTAATATGTAGATAACATTTTCCATAGCAGTCAATAGGGAGTAACCTACATTTGGATTCTATTACTGACTTCCCATTTTAAGCTGCGGGAAGGCTAGTTTAGGGAAGGTTAGATATTTTCAGTTAACTTTTTAAGACTTAATGCAAGTGTATTCATCCCGAGGTAGAAATTAAGTTGACGATTGGACCGGGACATAGAATGGAAATAGTGGAAAATATAATGCAAGAAAACAACATAGAAAACAATATTCGGCCCGAATCCAAGTGAAAACAGGGAAGCTAGATTGGTCCTCCCTGCACACCCACCATTGAAATCACTATGACATGCTGCTAGGCACGAGCGTGAGCTTATTCACGCGCGACCGAATTCTCGCCTCTGACATTCGCTTATGTCAAAGCACCTTCCGCTTTAATGCCATTGGTATATTGTACGTGTGTGATAACTGAAGTTACGATGGAATGCAAGGCAGCTCCAAAAACGGCATGTTTGGATAGCTTAAATGGTTAAAGCACCCGTACTGAAAGTGGAAGATTCCAGATTCACGCCCTGCCCCTATCTTTTTTTCATTTCCTCATTTCCTAGGTGTACTCCTTCATGTGCAAAATTACGTTTACCCTTTTCCTTATGAAACGATTACTTATTTAAAAATTTTGCACTGAGTAAAATTTGAGTTGAAAATGATTTTTGGCATGTTGTATCCAATAGCTCCATACTACCAAATGCTATATGAATGCGGTTACGCGTAGGAAACCTAACGACGGCTCTTCCGAAAGAAGCTGCTAAGTCTCCGTCTGCCTAAAATGAGTCCATATTATTTGAAGCCTGTGATGAAAAAGAGGTTACATGGAGTGAAAAATCTGTTACAGGGTCTCCGAAAAATCCGTCCGAGTCCGAAGGCAAACGGAAGAGTGTTTTCGTCCTTTTCCGATTCTAATCCAGCCGTGGAGAGCGGGGGTGGCGAAATTATGGACCGCGTTCCACTTAGGGCACTCGAGAGAGTTCTTTCGGTACATGGAGCTTTGACGGAGCTATTCATTTTACGTGTTCTATAGTTAAAAATTAAGCTTCATAGTAAATAATGGAAAACCCATCAACTGAAGTTGAATTTTCGTCAATAACAACATTCTAAGTCTATCAACAATGTAACCATCTAAAACTAAGGTTCGGCACCACAGTGGCACTCAAATCCTTTATTTCATCAAATAATGCACTCTCCGGACAAAAGGTTAGTCGTCCTTGTTATGGAGCAGCTTGGGATTTTATTTTCCGGATGAATAACAATCTCTTTCTTAAGACAGTGTCGTTAAACACTTACGTACACAATGATAGAAGAAAACTACATTTTAAGGGGCTGTACTTACATAATATAAACAAATCAAACGCGAATTCGAATCAAGCTAAAGCAATATTCGCAAATACCTCATCCAAAGCGAGAGGTTCTGGTGAGTTATTTCCTGCCTTTCCTTTTGAAACTGCTACTGCCATTGAGCGAAACATAATAAATAACTAAGCTGGAAGTAAAAGCTCAGGGAACACTTCAGTAATGAGCAGCTTTGGGTATATAAATGTCACAGCGATTACTCAAGGGAAAGGAAGTCAAACACACAGCGAGAGTGAAGGAGATATTACGTGCATTGGAGGGGGAAATAAGTAAAGGAAATTAGAATGTCTGAAAGAAAGGCCACTAGCCGATCGACTTTCCAACGCCACGTTCTTCAGTCTCACTCCAGCCGCTCTCGTTAATTGTCTGTTTGAATAGTACAACAGCGTCTTCTGAAAGATATACTATGGGAGAAATGCGAGGAAAAGTACCTTCTCTTTGAAGGTAATTTCTATAAGAAACTCATAAAATTCCTCTTAGTCTTCCGCTTTCATTCCATCCGTCGTACATTTCCCTTCAACAAATTTACCTTATCTCCCACTCTTATATCTCGTAGCATCCTATCGCCTTCTTTAATAATCCCTCTCCCCAACCCACCCATTTCCTCTGCATCCGTTTGATAAAAAATTTAATTCTCCATCCGTATCCAGGAATCCCTAACTTTTTTCCCGACAAAACACTTTTAACATTGTAAGTCTCACACACTTCCGAACTTTTAATGTCCTTCTTTCTAAGGGACCACGCTTCAGACCCACGAAACACTCCAGATTAAAGTTTTCATTAACATTTTCATTGATATTTTTCTCAATGCCTTTAATCTAACGGTCGAACTATAAAATATTTCACTGTAACAAAAGTTTTCCCACTGCTCTTATTTTCTAATCTTCTTCTAACTTCTTAGATGCACTTATGAAAGAATGGTCAGTGTATAAGGGAAGTAGTTCTCTTGTTTTTCTCAGATACGCGAAAGCAATCGATTAGAGAAGTAGAATACTTGTGCTTGCACCCCCTGCCACGCGCCAAAAGGCGGCTTGCATGGTACATATGATGATGTAGATGTAGAACACACACGACCATTCCCTAATCAGGAAATCAAATTCTCCGAGACTCGAACCAGGGACTCGGGGTTACAGCGCATGCCAAACAAAGCGCCATCGCGGCCGGTAAACGTAACCTTTAGTCCGCATGTGAAGCCATCAGCACCACTTCAGCATAATACACATATTATGTCGTAATACGTATATTCAGATATTTCAACAACGAGGATATGCGTTGTGCCATGACTTTAATCCATAAGTAAACTCAAAGAGAATATTTTTCATTTTAATTTCGCTTGGCGTGACAAACGAAAACGAATAAAATTATTTTAACTAGAGTTTGTTTCAAGTAGAGACTTAAACACAGCATTTTACACCGGATAATCCGTACTTTGTGCGAGGGCCGCAAGTTCCCCACGATTGGGTTGGAGGGAAGAAGCAACTACTTATACAAGTACGCTACGGACAAATACGCTATTTATATATGTAAACCTTAAGTTAAATACTGTTAACTCCCGAGCATAGGAGTTAGGGAAAATATAAAAATCTATCGCTTGGGTCAATGAAACAGAATAGTGAAGTTGACCAACTAAAAAACACTCGGTCGTTGAGAATTAAGAGAGTGCAATGAAGTGGCCTTTCTCTTTGCCTACAGGTTCATTCCCCTCAATAATTCCTCTTTCAAAAATGGACCGCGGCCTCGCGAAGCAAAGTAAAGCCATTCTTTCACCTCTCCAAGCATTTTACGTGTCGCAGAATCCCAATAAAGTATAACTTGGCTGAATTTCACGAGGACACTACCACAACTCTTTCTGAAATACGACCAAACTACTATTACGTAAATCTGTGCTCACATCTAGCAAATATCTTCTCATTCGTTGAGGATAAGTTTACAGCAAAGCTGTCTATGTTTCTCTTAAATATTTCGACTAAAGGTAAATAGTCGCTAAAAACATTCTCGTATGGAGGTAACCACTCATAAAGCTGAGTAACCTAAGGTAAGGTGACCTGATAATGTAGCTTCGCTACAAAATCTGGGTCGTGTAATGTATATAATGTGTGATTCAGTAAATGCTCTGTCATGAAGCCGTTTTACGTGAAGCTGAGATTGTCTAAGCAAGGGATGCCGAACCTTTCTTCGGATGAGTGCCATATTCGATGAGATGGTAATAGTACACTTGTGTGCCAATTTGGTGCCAAATCATAGCAGGAAATGCAGACATTACCTATGTCATCACATCAGTGATGGGCTTAAGAAGTTGCCATTGACCATATTAATTATTAATCAACGTATCCTACAATTGTTTCATTTGGAGCTTTAAAGTTTTAACAGAAAATTGTGTAAAAATGATAACGCCATCCAAATTCAGGGTGATATAGTTTCACCGTCCCCGGTCTAATCGGCTGCTCAGAAAAAAATTCCCTGGGGATAAAAGTTAAAGATGATAATGATACTTAAATTCTGCTATTGTTTTTAGTTCCTGCAACCATATGATGGTGAATGAAATATTTTTCATTTGTGTTTCAGAATAGGACAGAGTAAGATGCATGTTTCATTTACTTTAGTCTCAGTCCTGTTCATAGCTCTGACTTATAAAGTATATAAGTGAGTGTGTGGGTGACGCTGAATAATGGCATTCGTCATAGTCCCTCCTTATTGGACGCTTTAAAAATTTTAATGTATGTGCTTTTACTAGTGCGAACTTTTACCACCAATAGCATTCTGGCTCAATGAGAAAGGTAAGGGAAAACTAGCTATTAAGTTTCCTGTCTTAAAATTTTGGTGCATGAACTGAAGACCCATGATTTTAAATATCTATCTTTTCCTTAAGGTTAACGTAACCTTCAAAATAAGTAAATTTTAGTTCTCTAAACATGATTGGTCTCTGTCATAATTTAACTACATTTTATTCACTACAAAGAAATTCACAAGAAAAAAGGATATCGTGAAGAAATGTATACGTAAAAGAAAGGAAAATATAGTGAACAGCTAAGCGTGTATTGTTTTTATATGGAAGCGTAACATATTCCACAGAATCTAAAGACAACACAAGGATTGAGGAATTGTGGTATGACTGATCATTTAGGGGTCAAACAGAAGTGATGAGGCGTTTTAGGGGAGGATAGAAATGATAAAAGCGATATAAAATAACCAGCAGGAGTATGCTACGTAAAAAATGCATAAAGAATGGAGAAATTGCTTGGTGAAATATGTGATTAGGATAGTTTAAAAAACGGGAGAGAATTTAGAGCGATAAAAGATCTGAAAATTGTAATAGTAGTTTGCGATTTGTAGTTTAAGATTGGTGGGAAAGTCTGAAAATTAAAAGCAGGGGAAAGAAGACAGCTGCAGAATCTTATAACCTATATAGATATCAACGCTGTTAATTTAATTTAATAAATTTCATGCTAAAATATAAAAATCTCACAGTAAATATGAATACTTAAAATGAAGATAAATGATAAATGGCCTTAACGCAACGCTATACTGGCATATTTTGTTACATAAATACTGAACGTTCTTCTCTTACGCGAAATACTATTTCGGTCTTCCTTAAAGGTTTCCGAGCAACGTGAAAGGAAAAACATAGTTATTCAAAACATTTATTCAATTCATCTTCTTGAAAACGTGGACATATATACCGTTAGAATGTCTCCGAAAAGCCCTTACCGGCTTGGAACGAAGACTTTTGTGGTTTCAGTTAGCGCAACTTCTCACAAACATCGCTTCACGTACATACGAACAGTTATCTCTACGCTCTCTGAACAACTACAACAAAACATGTAACTGAATCAGCACACAAAGATTCGTTCCAAACTCATGAGCTTCTGAGACTAATGCACGGATGATGGTCAACTGATATTGTATCTGATAGGAAAGCCATCTCGGGGGCCGAAAAAAAAGAAAACAATTTTTAAAATCCACCTTCCTTGCCTGATTTAAAATATCTAAATGCAGTTTGCGGTTAGTGAGTACTAGCGCATATTAAATTTTAGTCAGGCAATCTAAAGAAAAAAATGAAAAATATTTAAAATTTTGAGCGCACAGCATTTTTCTATTCGCATCATCTTTTTACGGCAGACAGTAAACATACCGTGTAAAACCAAATATTAGTTTTTTAGTCAATTTTTAAGGCTAAATTAAATAGATTAACTTTTACGTGGAAACTACTTTGTAAAGGACGATATCCATGACTAATCTGCGTCGTAATTGTAATTATCAAAATCCTATTTACGTATAAATCATTACAGAAAAAAATTAAAGGTGTTTTACGTATGATTGTATATGTGAAAAACGTGTATCAATAATATGGAAAATAAGAGAAAAGAAAGCAAGGCAAGTAAAAATACGTTAAGAAAGACTGGAGAAGACATGCAGTTACAGAGGTAAAATCTCCAATAATAACAACATCGTATGGCGATACGTTCTAGATCTGTGTAACTAGCACTTTTCTTTAGTTCTTCCTGCTTTCTCTGGATTTGTTAACAGAAAAGCATGTCTACGCCTCGACTGTCAGAAAGTGTAAGTCAAGTTATATATGCGTATACGTTACGTTATATGCGTAACAATATGCTATACTTAGCTAAATATATAATAAGACACATAAAAATCTGAAGTCGACTTTTGTTGGAGGTACTGAAAAATCCTGGATTTTCTGGCTACAAATTGGGTGGTCGGCATTTAACTGAGATGGAATATTACTTGGGTATATAAGGTACTTAAGAAGATAGTTTTGTTTTCTTCTACAATTCTAATGGGTGCTGTTAGGAAATTTTCCATCAAGTGGAGCTTAGCAGAGCAAAATGCACAGATTGAATAACTAACAAGCTCTAACAGAAGTGGAATTTGTGCGTAAAGCCAATCCATGAGGCAAATATTTAAGAAGGGGAAACGTTTCCAAGTCTGTTACAATAATTGGAAAATAATATTCGAAAACCGTGACGAATGGTGACACTGGAAGGTATTTGATTCTTCAAATTATGATGAAATGATTGCACTATGAGTATTCACCGGAAAAAAATCATTTCGCATCTTCAGTATCAGGAATTTCTGTGAAAATTTAGCATAGTTATTTTAAGCATTATATTTGTGGAGTTTCACAAAGCCATTGCTGATTCCATCGATTTTATTCACAAGTTTTTTATCAAAATGATTGCTCAAGATAATTGTTGCTATACATTGGTAGTAAATCATAAAAATCTAAGTGTTGTACGCTGGTAAGTAATAACACACAATAAAATGGTACTTATACTTAAATAGATCATTTGTTCCAGTCATTTGAAATACTATCAATTCGTATAGAATTCAGATGTAACAGTTCTAATGGTTTTTCTCCTTTTTTCTTGGACCTAATTACCCTTATCGCTATTTAGGAGGTTTGCTTCTTCTTACCTTTGTAGCAACAACAGTTGTCCAAAGACTCACCAAATAGGGAATCTAGAATTTTCATTCACTATATTTCCTATCTGCCATACTATTTTAATAGATAATAATAAAACAGGGTTAGATGTAAGAAGAGACTAATTATTCTCAATCTCGCCCGTAAATAAAGACGATTTATTATTATTATTATTTTGAGAATCTCCGGCACTTAGACATGTCATCTCGCTTTCATTCTATATTCAGCGATGAAAACAAATAATCTCCCGTCTCCGAGTGATCGTAAATATCTGGAGTAATTCGGTGTTAATTGACTTAGGATAGAACACTTTGGCTTAAGTAATTACGAAAGTAAAGTCATGCTGATTATCGAAGAGATGTTTTTTAACTTTGTGGAAACGAAAAATAAATAAGAAGTAAACAGTCACAGTTCATGAGGCGAGGCGCCGAAATGCTATAATGTTAGTGAGTTGTGCGACCTCAATGGTCCATCGGTGCAACCGGAAAGAAGCAGATGACGGCGACCCACTTTATGCCATCGGAGGTCATCGAAGCGATGTAACTCCCGACCGTAGCTCGGTCATAATAGCGAGGGGAAACGGACATCGGCCGCGCAAGAGGAAATCTGATAAACTTCTTCAGATGTCCGAACGTACTCCAACTCTATAATATTGCCTTTCGGTCACAAAAATCCGAAGCCTACTTTCTCCGCTAACCCAATTACTGATTCCATGGCGTCCTTCTTGATAAACTCTCCATTTCAGCCACATCTGCAGAATTTAATAACGTGATAAAAATCACATAGCGATTATATGGCTTTTAAACGATTCGAAACAGCGGTCACGGTGTTAATACCAAAATTGAATTCCGAGGTAAAGAAACAGATTTTGATGACATTTAATAAAAAGATTATACTACTACTATATTACACAAAAGGATACTTATATGTAATATATTATGTAATATTGTACTGTGTATATTATATAGACTACTTAGACTACTTACTCTGTAAGTAGTCTAAGTAGGTTTCGTGCATGGCATTTTTGATGAATTCATGCAGTTTGTACTTCACCTACGGATAATGAACTGTACTATACCACACCACTTCTTGCTGTTTCGGAGAAGGATATTTTCGAAATGTCTTTTGGTATAGAATAGAGGAAAATATAACTTATATATTTTTGTCTCAGCATTGTCCATAGCTATTACAATAAGATAGTAATTGATGTATGAGAAGAGCTGAATTTTGAGCACTTGATTATGGAAGTCATAGGATCATTTTGCAGCACTTACGTGGACTTATTCCAATTTTAGCATTCTGGATCAGTAAGGAATGCAAAGGCTCACCTCTCTCCTCCTCTTTGCCCTCATCCCTTCGGAAAAGATTTTAATAGTTAATAAGAAATGGGTTGAGGATCCAAGAGAACTTTAGTGGATGATTTTACAGGCATATTTTTGCACGGGAACAAATAAAAAATTTTCAAAGCGGAAAACGACAGCTGGTTACTTAGTAAAAAGTTTTTTTAACATGATAAAGAACATATAGGACAAGAATCAATCAAATATCCGCATCTTGGCAAAGTATGCTCTTAAAAAGGAAATAATGTCATTCAAATGTGTATTATCTTTTTGACAGTCTCTTTTATAATCACTGCCGCTTATGCTTTAGTTTCTAGAACAATATTGATGCGAACTCGTAGACCTTTAAAGGAATTTGTATTTATGAAACTGGTGCAGTGGTACTTACGATCCGCTCTACAAACGAACTTTTCAAATTACAAACTTTTTTCTTATTCCATTTCAACCTCTATATACAAACTAAATTTCGAAATACGGACCGAAAAGATATGCTGGAAAAGTGAGTTTCGAGGTACAAACTCTTCAAGTTACGATCTTAGAATCTAAACGGAAAAGTTAGTAAGCCGAGGTACTATCTTTTTAAGTTGTACCACCGACGGATTTCCTTTGTGATACATTTACATCACATATTTTTAAGTGATACAAGACGGTGTTATATGGCAGTTACAGGGGATATAACCGGAGAAGAGGAAGCATAGATGAAGAGAAGAGCGTAAAATACCGAGGAAGAGGCACATTGGGACACACTAACAAATAACCAAAGAAGAAGAAGAATTTAACCGGAAGATTAGCGATCCGGATCCAGGTACTACCAGCTTCGCTACTTCCTCGGACTCCTTCTTACTGTCTCTTAATCTCATCCACTGTCCAATTTCTCCACAAATTCTCAGGCTTCTTCCCACACTTTCGTTCCCATGGAACCGAAAAGTTCATTTACGATGAATTTCAGTTCTAAAACGAATATTGAAAATTCATGGATCGCTTCTTCAGGGAATTATCATAATTAATAGCTTTAATAGATCGTCCAGATGGAAATAATATTGGCTTTATTATACACGGAGCTGATGGTATTACAAAATTGTCACGTGTATTAACGTATATAATTTTATCTTAATTTCGATATGGTAATAATAATAAGTAAAAATAATAAGTAATAATAATAAATAATAATAAGTAATAATAATAATGACCTTTGAAATGGAAACAGGAGGCTAATCCAATTACATCCATTTTAGTAAATACTATTAACAATAACAAAGGACGAACACACACATACGACAATTCCCTAACCTGAAGAATCCGACTAGCCGGAATTCGAACCTGGGACCTAGGGGTTGGAGTTCTCTCGAGCTAGCACTCTAACCACTCCGCCACCACGGGCGGTAATGTTGTTTTTAGTTATTTCTTTACTCCAGCTTCTTTTTTTGCGTAATTTGTTTACTCTCCCGACGTAATTTGAATTTTTTAACATTAAAGATGAAACTAATTGTGACCACAACCTGCGTTTCAGAAAACAATGAACTAGGAATATTGAATTTAGGCAAACGAGAACTCTCATCTCCAATCCAGTCTCTCTCACGATACTGATATTTTTCATATTTTCTAATGGCCATTAGAAGGAAAGATAATTGAGAGCAATTTCCTACGGAATGGACGGACAATGTCGTCTGCAGGCCTTCCCGCTCCCTTGTTAGTACGGAATCGCATATTTGGAAAGTCTGCTTTCCCATGCAGTCGTTGAAATTCTCGGAAGCGGATCCGCGGAGAGCGGTGCATCCGAACCCGTTTGTCAACCTCTTATTAAAGTACTCACGGAAGTCTCTCTTCCAACAGCACTCTTTCTGATACCTTATTCCTTTTACGATTGCCCGTCGCCGTAGATGCTAAATATGCCAAGAAACTTAGGGCAAAGCAACTTGGAGAAGACGAGAAGGAAATAAATATGTCGATAAGAGCAGCCTCAAAAGGAGCTAAAAAGGTCGCTAAACTCAAAAAATGGCTTAAGAAAGGAGTTAAGTGAAAAAATACTGTAAATGGTAAAGGTGACAATAACTTAGTCACCATTATGGAGTTCCACATATTGCTAATTAGATCGATTATTTTTTTTTAATAATTTAAAAGAATGAATATTTGGATCGCTACGAATGTCAAAATTTTTTACATTACACGAAAGGAGAGCAAATTGAAAATTATGTATTAGTACATACCTTTTCCATAAATTTTACCATTACATCTGATGCTCTTATTGTAGTAGAATTGGAATTATGGTACCTCGACTGCGGAGGTCATTTTGCCAAATTAGTCTAATCTATAGTAGATTGTCTCTCTCCAACATTCACCAATAAAAGAAAGAATTGCATAGTCATGGAATTTACGAGAACAGTTTTACCTGGATCATTGTACATCAATCATCAAGCCCAACCAAAAACAATATACTAGTTAGTAAAGGCAGATCGGAAGCCAAAATTCCTTGGAAAGAGACTTGCAATAATTTTCCCATTCCATCACCGGGAAACTATTAACATCCTTTACAAATATCGATATTCGCAATCAAAGCTGACATTTTGTTAGGCCGTACTCCGCAAAAACATGATATGAAATAAGGTAAACCCTGAACAGTCTTTAGAATGAATTTGAGAGAGTAATTTAGTCATAAGCAGAGGTCGCTTTTAATTGCCTTCATAGCGAGAGAAAATATGTTATCTGTCAGTAAAGTCATCGGCCAAAAAGCGGGCTGGATCATTTCATAACATACCTAGCAAGCTAGAGGGGATGAGCCAACTACGCAAGATGAGGAGTGAGGTAGTTTACCCTTGCAATACTCCCTGAGCCTAAATGCTAAAAAAAGAAGAAACAAGTCCACGGTAAAGCGGCATAATGACATTATGAATTAATTAAGCAGGCTCTATAATCAAATTCCCAGCATATCTCTTACGTACCTCCGCTATCATATCACCACTTCCATGAACAAGGCTGACATGAGACAAACTTATATTCAAGATACGTTTTTCCCTAACCCGTACCAAAAGGCAAACCCAAAATATGCCTTTCATTGACATATGTGGTTGCAGAAAGCATCTGCACTTCTGCACTCACAAACAAATTCTGACGTAAATTTATTTATTGAAGTTTTCTTGCAATATTCCGTTAAAGATCATTCGATCGGATAATCATGCGATACAGTCAGAGTACGAACAGTCGACTTCCTGGAGTCCTATTCACTCCAGATATCAGAATTTTACATCGATAATAATAGTTTGTTATTATTAATACTAATGATACTTAAAGAAGTTAACCATTTAATGGCAAGGAAAAATAAGCCAGATCAATTTGTACCAAAATATATTAACAACTATGGAAGAAATAGATTGTAGTATCAATGTTTTAACCAATTAAACACAATTAAAGAAGTAATTAATTAAGCTGTTAATATGAATACCTATAAATGTAAATAACACCTTCATATCTGAACAATTTCTCATAGATAAATTGATATATTTGTATTATTAATATGAGATGAATCCAA
>KZ308913.1:57929-78589 GCA_000376725.2 Ladona fulva | reverse complement strand
CCGATCCGACAGTGAGCGTAAAATAAGAGAAATAGACGCGAGGACAAGTCGTTTTAGGGACTCTTTTTTTTCCGCGAGCGATACGCGATAATAATAAATTAAAGAAGTAATTCTACTCTTGGTGTTTACACCCCCTGCCACACGCCGGAAGGCGGCTTGCAGGTTACTTGTGTAGATGTAGATGAATAAGTGAGTCTCCTACCTCTCAATAGACTTCTTGCACATAAATTCCACGCTTAAGAGCCTATAATATTTGATAGCTAACCCTTACCAGTCAACCATACCATCCAACGACATTCTTTCCTTTCAGAAAATTTACATTCCCTCGTTTATTGACTCACCCATATGTCCATCGGCTTTTATTTTCGACAAGAGAACAACCTTTATATTTTAGAAATAATAGATACTTCTTTTTATTGACGACTAGATAGACTAGATAGATATCAGGCTGCTACGAGTCTATCCACTACAAGTAGCTGCTCAGTAATATATGTATATGTAGACGAAACTAATCGTTAACAGAAAGAAATTTCCATGGAAGGTTATTTCACTTGTAGGATTACGGCACCATTCCCCCAAATCGAGCTTGATCACGTAAAATTTACATCTTCTATTTCTTCAATCTTCCCTTTCTTTTTCCCGCAATCTGCTATACTTCTTCGTTTGTTTCTCTATTAACTTCTTCTGTTTGTGTTCGTTAAGATTAATTATTAAAATTGACGTATTTGGGGCGTTCCTGTATCCGTACAGAAATAAATTAATTTATTAATTAACATTTGTCAAATACTTCAGGAATCACACCCAGCAATTACGTGGTCTCCAGATCTTCCAAGCATTATCACTTCCTCATCAACCATCATTCCTTTATATTTTTCTTCCCAAGCTTCTTTCATCATTTCCTCAAATTATATGTATTAAATAACTATTGTATTATTAATATATAAAATAAATATGAAGGATTTATAAGGAAGATGAAGGGGCAAAGAGGTTTTTACCCTTACCTCTTTAACTCGGTCCATTCCGATTTTCCATTGACAATCCCACTGGTTAAGTGCAAGTTAATAATGATCTAGATTTTCTCATTTTACCCTGATAGTTACTAAGCTTTCTATTATATTCGATATGGTTAATAGATATTCATCGCCAATCTTTCAAACTAAAGTGTTGATCATTAGCAGAAACGAAGTCAGTAGCGATTAGTTCTATTTCTGTCACAGTCTTTTGCTCCAGTCTCATACCCGTAGCTTCACCATTTTAATTCGATATCCGTTTGCATAAATGCTGACGGAACTCAATCTCAACGGTAGCGTAGAAACTCGTCCAGTTCCTTCTCGATAGAATTCCCCGGTCCATGTCTTTCGGAGGATGCAGCAGAACAAAAACAAAGGCCCTTCCGTGAGAGTGTTGTTAAGCCAAGCGCATCCACCCTTGACGAACGACTCGTGTGAGTGAAGATGACACGGAAGAGGAAATAAGAGGTTTGCGACTTACACCGCGAATTTTATAAATACATGCGAGCAAATTTTTGCCAATTTCGTTCGAAGAGGGAAATTGGATGCAGGCCGGCTTCAGAAGGTGAGTAAGAGAGGCAGTGGCGTCAGAGCAGACGCTACTGCAGGAGGGGCAATGACAATTTTTGTGGCTAAATGACTAAGGCCTTCGTTGTAGCCTATGTAGTGATTTTTTCGTTTTCCCTTCTTTTATTATGTTTTAGCGGTATCTCGTACTTTATGGAGCTTGTTCTACTACGTCAACCCTTCTCTACCTATTTTAAATATGGCATGTTTCACTTATTGTAAATTACAATACCATTACTTTCAGTTGATAACAGACAAAATGTATGCTATAAGTTTAATTTGTGTTATTTCTGAACTGATATTCCACTTATAGAAGAGTTTGCGTTAATTTATTTTTTATTGGCTTTTTAGCGATAATTTTCCTGAGCTATGTAGCTTTTTTCAGGAAACATCTGGCGACATCAAAAAAAAATTAATTGGCTTTGATGGTTACTTCCCTCACCAAGTCAGCAGTAGTTGCGTTAATGGCACCTTAACCGCTAGATTATTTGCGCCAATGTCTCATCGAATATTGACGTTGATAAATCGTTGATAATTTACACTTCCACAACTAAGAAAACAAAAAAGCCAGCTAAAATAGTCATATAATTAGATATAATTTCATAAATGACTTATATTATATTTTACTTAAGACGTAGTGACTTAAACATGCAAGATCAGGTTAGAAATTGGATGTCTTTCACTGATAAAATGAAATATCTTCAGAAATGAAGATGATTGGCATGAATAATATGATTAAAAGATATGTGGCGAATGATCTCGTAGAAGCATCTACTCAGTATGTTTGCTTTGAGGGCATTGAATAAAAAGCCAAGTTTAATGATTGCTGTTTTGTGTTTTATGATAGAAATATATGATCGCATTGTCTACAGACAGAATTCCGTGTCATAGTCACCGATATGTTGTCAACTGTTCCTCATGGGCCCATCATCCGTTGCGATATCTTTGAGGTGGCAAGAAAGTAAATAAAGTCGAAAATGGTAGTCAAGACGACGGCTGTGGAAAGGGAGTAAAAGTAAAAATTAAAAGTAAAAGAATAAATTCATTAGACAGTTATTATTCACATTATCATATCTTTCATTATCATGCTCTATGTGAAGCCCCAGGAAGAAAATATCGTACCGAGGACTCTTCAAACTAGAATTAATTCAATCACTCACCGCTTCCAAGGTATTAGAATCTTAAGCGCTAATTGTTCGTAAAAGTTGAGATTGATTGGAACTAACTGGGAAAACCACCACCAGACTGGAAAAATTAAATCGAACTTAGCTGGCATTTGAGTTGACCTCCGCTGCTTTTAAGAGTACAGTTACTTGCAGCTAGTACGTTCACGACAAAATATTGCCTCGAAATAAAAAACACTGCTTTTAACTCGCTGATTTTTTCGAACATTTTTATGAACGATCGAGTAGCATACATTTTCATATGGCTTGAACATATTTGTTTCCATTCTATATTTTAAAAATTTCGCATCAAAATATTTGGGTAACTAATTAGCTCCGTGGAATATTTTTTAATACCTCTCTACCAATATAATTAAAAAATTGAGTGATTAGGAGCGTTATTCCTTTAGTCTTAGTTGACAGTGTCCCAGAACGAATATACTTATTATTTCTTAGTTCGTTTCATAAGTTATTAGTAGAGTGAAGTGAATGCGTCAATATGACAGGTCATATTGCGCTGTGGTTATAAATACCATAATGCGATGCCCTCAGCACCTTATCGGGCCCTTCACTTGGCCCGCATTGCATACATACATACATTTAGTTGAGTGAAACCGGAAATAATTTCTGTGATCCTGGTGCCTTCGTTGTTACGGGAAATTTGAGTGGAGTACCTTGATGAACTCTGTCTCGTATCAAATCGGTATTGAAATTTGAGCTGAATTAGCTCAATGGATTACGGAATAAAACGTTCTGTGAAGACTTCTTTGATCGAGTCCTCCTTACGCCTAGGCCGATCAGATACTACAAAAAAATATGGAAATACGTGCCGCAAGTAGTTTCTGTGACGTTAATTTTCTCCGCGTACGGTACGTGATAGCAGCCGAATAGGGTGGATTACCGAGGATGTTGATAATACAAGTTGTTCGTTTTTATTCAGCATTTATTCCCATAAAAGGTCGATTTCTCTTCTTAATATAGCAGTCTCTCGATTATCCAAGTCCCGATTAACCGTGGTTCCGTATTATCCGAGGTACATATTCGTGTGTTTTGCCCTTTTCACTTACACGTATATGTACGGGTACACCACTTAAATTACTTTTGCTTTAACTGCACCAGTTAAGCATAGACAAGCAAACGTCGGCATAATAATCTGGTGGTAATTGGAGAAAAGAAGTGAGAGCTGCTGGATTCTGGACAATGGACCTGTATATTATAAAGGTAAAGATAAATACTTTATCTAGAAAAGTTTTCAAATGAAAGTGGTTTTAAAAATGGCATATACACGTCATATAGCGTTTTTATTTCATAGTTTAGGTATGCAGGACGAACCTTCCTTATTATCCGAATTTTCGATTACCCGAGGTGGCTCCGATTCGCATTAACGCGGATAACCAAGACCCTACTGTATCTATCTGGGAATACTCTTCTGCCAGATGCGTATTTGTAAGCTGCCGGACAAATCAATTCTTCTATATTGCGTTCTGCTTATGTTAATTACATATTTCATGGTTGAAGCGACATTGTTGATAGTGTACCCGATTTTATCGCCTTATCTTTTGCCTATTTTTCTGTGTATGAGTGACCGCATCCAATTTCAGAGCTATCTAGATCCGCAGCCGGAACTTTGGTCCGCGACGATTTGGTCCGCGGCGGCTGGGTGCTACGATGATTTAGTAACGACACCCGATAAATTGATTGTTAGGCAAGGCTGAGATTTCTCATAATTAATTGTTATTGTTGTTGCTGGATAGAATGCAATAGTTCTGTTGGTATTTAACCTTTTGTTAAACAATAATTAGAAGCCTTACTGGAATCGGAGCGTGCAATATGGGAGGAAAACAGTTANAATAATAATAAGTAATAATAATAATGACCTTTGAAATGGAAACAGGAGGCTAATCCAATTACATCCATTTTAGTAAATACTATTAACAATAACAAAGGACGAACACACACATACGACAATTCCCTAACCTGAAGAATCCGACTAGCCGGAATTCGAACCTGGGACCTAGGGGTTGGAGTTCTCTCGAGCTAGCACTCTAACCACTCCGCCACCACGGGCGGTAATGTTGTTTTTAGTTATTTCTTTACTCCAGCTTCTTTTTTTGCGTAATTTGTTTACTCTCCCGACGTAATTTGAATTTTTTAACATTAAAGATGAAACTAATTGTGACCACAACCTGCGTTTCAGAAAACAATGAACTAGGAATATTGAATTTAGGCAAACGAGAACTCTCATCTCCAATCCAGTCTCTCTCACGATACTGATATTTTTCATATTTTCTAATGGCCATTAGAAGGAAAGATAATTGAGAGCAATTTCCTACGGAATGGACGGACAATGTCGTCTGCAGGCCTTCCCGCTCCCTTGTTAGTACGGAATCGCATATTTGGAAAGTCTGCTTTCCCATGCAGTCGTTGAAATTCTCGGAAGCGGATCCGCGGAGAGCGGTGCATCCGAACCCGTTTGTCAACCTCTTATTAAAGTACTCACGGAAGTCTCTCTTCCAACAGCACTCTTTCTGATACCTTATTCCTTTTACGATTGCCCGTCGCCGTAGATGCTAAATATGCCAAGAAACTTAGGGCAAAGCAACTTGGAGAAGACGAGAAGGAAATAAATATGTCGATAAGAGCTGCCTCAAAAGGAGCTAAAAAGGTCGCTAAACTCAAAAAATGGCTTAAGAAAGGAGTTAAGTGAAAAAATACTGTAAATGGTAAAGGTGACAATAACTTAGTCACCATTATGGAGTTCCACATATTGCTAATTAGATCGATTATTTTTTTTTAATAATTTAAAAGAATGAATATTTGGATCGCTACGAATGTCAAAATTTTTTACATTACACGAAAGGAGAGCAAATTGAAAATTATGTATTAGTACATACCTTTTCCATAAATTTTACCATTACATCTGATGCTCTTATTGTAGTAGAATTGGAATTATGGTACCTCGACTGCGGAGGTCATTTTGCCAAATTAGTCTAATCTATAGTAGATTGTCTCTCTCCAACATTCACCAATAAAAGAAAGAATTGCATAGTCATGGAATTTACGAGAACAGTTTTACCTGGATCATTGTACATCAATCATCAAGCCCAACCAAAAACAATATACTAGTTAGTAAAGGCAGATCGGAAGCCAAAATTCCTTGGAAAGAGACTTGCAATAATTTTCCCATTCCATCACCGGGAAACTATTAACATCCTTTACAAATATCGATATTCGCAATCAAAGCTGACATTTTGTTAGGCCGTACTCCGCAAAAACATGATATGAAATAAGGTAAACCCTGAACAGTCTTTAGAATGAATTTGAGAGAGTAATTTAGTCATAAGCAGAGGTCGCTTTTAATTGCCTTCATAGCGAGAGAAAATGTGTTATCTGTCAGTAAAGTCATCGGCCAAAAAGCGGGCTGGATCATTTCATAACATACCTAGCAAGCTAGAGGGGATGAGCCAACTACGCAAGATGAGGAGTGAGGTAGTTTACCCTTGCAATACTCCCTGAGCCTAAATGCTAAAAAAAGAAGAAACAAGTCCACGGTAAAGCGGCATAATGACATTATGAATTAATTAAGCAGGCTCTATAATCAAATTCCCAGCATATCTCTTACGTACCTCCGCTATCATATCACCACTTCCATGAACAAGGCTGACATGAGACAAACTTATATTCAAGATACGTTTTTCCCTAACCCGTACCAAAAGGCAAACCCAAAATATGCCTTTCATTGACATATGTGGTTGCAGAAAGCATCTGCACTTCTGCACTCACAAACAAATTCTGACGTAAATTTATTTATTGAAGTTTTCTTGCAATATTCCGTTAAAGATCATTCGATCGGATAATCATGCGATACAGTCAGAGTACGAACAGTCGACTTCCTGGAGTCCTATTCACTCCAGATATCAGAATTTTACATCGATAATAATAGTTTGTTATTATTAATACTAATGATACTTAAAGAAGTTAACCATTTAATGGCAAGGAAAAATAAGCCAGATCAATTTGTACCAAAATATATTAACAACTATGGAAGAAATAGATTGTAGTATCAATGTTTTAACCAATTAAACACAATTAAAGAAGTAATTAATTAAGCTGTTAATATGAATACCTATAAATGTAAATAACACCTTCATATCTGAACAATTTCTCATAGATAAATTGATATATTTGTATTATTAATATGAGATGAATCCAAATGACCTTGTGTTAAAATTCTTAGGTTGTTTTTGAAATTGGAGTGAGAGAATTGAAAAAGGAGAGGTATAAGGGAATGGAATGCTTTACCTGGAGAACTTCTCACTCCAATGTCGAATAACAATAAAAAATTCAATAAGAAGCTAAAAAGGTTATAAAAGATTAATTTTTTGTATTTATTACAGCCATTTTTAAATTCATGTATAAAATTAAATATATTTTCCAAGTTAATGAATTATGTATGATGTTATATGTTGTATGACTATGTTTTATTTGCTGTAATTATGTAATTATTGTTAATTCTGTACTGTCCACGGGAGGTTTTTGGAGAGGTTTTCCTCCCGTCTTTGGGCGAATGCAGGAAAGATCTCGTAATTATTTTTCTTACTTCCCCTTGACCATTGCCACCTGTTCCTCCGACAAAAATTCCAACGTTTTAATATTAAATAAATTAATAAATGAAATAAAAATTGTATTAACTTCTTTTTAAGGTTTGAATATTTACTGATATGTATGTGCTCTTAAGCGAGTTATGAAAATTGTGTTACCTTTAATATCTCTGTGTGTCATAAGAATTAATTTTATTAATTTTGTTTTAAGTATGAAGTACACTGTAAAACAGAATTAAATAAATATTCAACTGGACACCCGCCGACAAACCTAGTATGGTTTGGCAGGACTCTTTTGGGTTATGGTACTTTTCTTTAAAAAAAATCTGTATTAACATTTGTAAAGTTGGTGTACTGAATTAAACTTATATTATGTAACTTCAAGATATATTAAGATATTAAACCTATTTTTATCTATTAATCCATCCAACAAGTATCCATTATTATAACTGTCTTAGCTAATGAAAACGGGATATGTGAATGATAATGAATATGGGATAGTAATGGAATTTATTTCCAAACTCGACTGGAGAGTAGCAGCATAAACTCTTGTAGAATTTAATTTTATTAAATGAGAGAACTGAGCTCTGATAATGAACAATACGTGGAGGACTGTAACGTATTTCGCTCCATTTGTCTGCTTTATCGCTGATGTGAAATTCGCTTATAATGGTTGTTGCTACAGCAACCGCTTGATAAAGGAGGAGAAGAGTGGGGAAGTGGGGCAGTGGGCGAAGAAATCCAAACGCAGACACCTCTCCGGTGTTCATTAACAAACTGTAAGATGGGAGTATCCTCATGCAATACGCCCCTTTGATGTCTACAGCAATCTCTTTTCCCGTTTATATCCATATTCCAAGAAGATGCCAGTATCTGGCGTGAAATTATGCCAATAGCGCATTCGAAAAGGCGTGTTAACAACTAACATCCGAGTAAAACGTATGCAATTTCATTTGAAATGATCTGCTGTAACGCTGTATGTTAATAATATTAATTTAATTACCGCTAGCAGGAAATTACCCAATTAAATGCTATATAATATATGAATAAATGCATAAAATAAATGAATTACATAAAAAATCAGAATTTCGACATCGGGTCTCTAAGGCGATGTAAATAAATAAACAAAATAAAAGTGGGGTTAAAACAGGATTAACAGATTAAGAATTTTGTATTGGGCGTGACCGAAATTTGGTTTGANTTAGAAGTATGCCTTACTGGAATCGGAGCGTGCAATATGGGAGGAAAACAGTTATCCGGACGTAAAAATATGACAAAAGTATTGTTTATGTTTAAATTAAAGTCTTTGATACGTAAAGAATACGCATCCCGAGATAAATGAGTGTTGTTTCAAAGATAAATATCGAAGAGAGGAAATCGGCATAGATGATGAATTTGAATGGTATTTAGGAAGAGAGACTGCAAATAACCATAGAAATTTACAATAACAAATTTATGTAGCTAAAAGGATATTGTTCATATCGAAATCATTGGGAGAAGAGGTGGAGGGTAGACTATTTCAGGACGCTGACGTTTGCTATAAATCTCCTGGCAGTTACATAAAAATTACTCAAATGGACAAACGAAAATGGTTATTTGTAAGGCGGAGGAGGTGGGGAAGGGAGGAGTATGCTCATATGTGTGTGAATAGGCAGGTAATGGATATCAAACCACTCGTACCGTTGTACAGATTACGAATAAACAATGCGTAACGCAATAAATATATGTATAATGGAGTTGGTTGGAGGAAGTTGGGGTTTCATTACCCGCATCGCCCTTTCTTACCTGGACTTTCTGAGAAATAAACATAACAAATTTATGAGGCTAAAAGGCAATCGTTCATAGCAAAATCCTTGGAAGGAATCTTAACTATATTATTATTATACTATATTATCTTTTAAGGATTGCCTTCAAAGGTTTATGCATTGGCTTAGAAACCGAAATTTACTTCTCTACGTCTCAAATCCTTAGCTGACAATAGCTACGGCTATGAGGCGCAGAGTAAAGATTTGTCAATCGAAAGCAATAAAGCTGTTCTTGAAAATGAGGCGAGGCATCGATAAGCAGCGGCATCTGCAAGAAGAGGGCTACATCGTCACCATTTAAGAGACATAATTTGGACGGTGTTTAACTGCTGAATAGAATATTGTTTTCCGATCATGAATAACTTATTTTGAGTTTTGAGAGCCCCCTAAAAAAGCTGACACAAATAGCTGTTTACGAAGCTAGATTATGCCCATTTCAGATGGCCTCGTTTGGGACAAACTATCTAACACTACGCAGATTATATTACGCCCATTAAGAAGTTACTTCGGAATAATAGTCTTACTCAAGAACGCATTTCGTTAGTTTCAACCATTGAAAGATGAATAACAAGTAAATTTCATCATTGAAAGCAACAGGTTATTTGCCCAGCCCGGTCCAGATGTTAAAATTGGAATAATTACGTTGGCAGAGTAATATAGACCATCACCGCAAGGAATAAAAAATATTAGACGTAATGATGACATATCATCACTTGGTGATGACGCTACGCGTCGAAACTTAGGTCGTATTTATTAAATCCTATGGCAACATGTACAAGTTGTTTTTATTTCTATTTCATCACGAAGAGCGACCAAAAAGTTGAGGCCGAAATAGTAGATTTTTCATATTAGAAGTAATAAAAATTTGGCTGATCGTTATGGCAAAAAATGGCTGGCTGGATCCTCAAAACCACCTCTGTTTGCGTGTTCTGCTTGTCATAAAATTGGGAGAAAAGAGAGCCATCGCTCATATGGCAGCATTTGCCTACTGAGATTCACATATTTTGTGTGTAGAGTAGATATTAGTTCTTTGTCGTTCACATTATCTTCAATAAAGAAGTAATACCTACTCTACACACATGGTATGTAAATCTGAAGAGTAAAGAGTCAAATTTTGCCATATAAATGACGGCCATCCTTTCTTCCTATTTTATGACGATAATGTTACTCATTTCAATCTATAATCAAGATTATAATTGTGAACAAACGGATCAAATAATCCGAAAGAAAGCAGCAGTCAAACATACTCCAAACGATAAACCTTAAAACGATGAAATGTGAAGAAAATAGACAATTCGTTATTTCCCTGGTTGATAAATCGCTCATTTTAATTATGAAAGACATTTAACCCTTAAAAATGTTTGCGAACTTCTTGATTCAGCCATTCATTCATGTTGTTATCTTCAGGTTTTCGCAATTCACCCACAGATGCGCTCCAAAGAATTATTTTTAGCCTTGCTGAAATACCTCATCGTCTGATGTCTCACAGCAGAAGGAAAGCAAGAAACAAGTAGTGGAAGCTGATGAACACTGTGTAGTACACCTGCTTCATCAGGAGGCAGACTGCTGGTGATTACACGAGCGCGCTCTGAAGCGGGAGATTCGCTTATGAGGAAAGAAACATCCCAAAGAGGGCTACGGAAGGGTAGACAGGTAAAGGAAACCAAATAAGACTACCGCTTCTTCATTGATACTTCCTCCTCCTCCTCATAGCAACATTCCATGTGTGCTTGAAACCCACGATTACTTTGACACTTTGGCATTGAACTTGGAACTCTGACGCATTATTTTGAGAATCTCGTGTACCACTGTTATACATTTATCTCTAATGCTGTCTTATTGTAAACGAAATTGCAAATCTTAACGAAGACTTTAACAAAGTTTCGGATACTTAAAATTAATTTATTTTAGTTACAATTTTGTAATAAAATAAGAATTTTTACGACTATATATTTCAAAACTGCAAATTTTTACAAGAATTCCTCACAAAATCATTAATATTCATATATTGAAGACAATGCCCAACGAGTGTTTACAACGATTTCTAAGGAACTTAAGAAATATTTACAACAACAAATATCGAAATGAATTTATTAGAGCTTCCGAAATTACAAAAATTTGCGATTTCTTACGAAATTACTCCATTTGTGGAACTAATATTATTTAGTGACATGTCTTTCGGATAAAGAAGGACCATAAATATCCATATCGCAAGGAAACTCGGTTATAATATGATAGGATGATTCAACTCGTCCGCGATCTTTAATTAGGACGTTTACACTCTTCATCTTCAAGAATAAGAGTTAAAACTAAACACCAACAAGTCTCTCATATGCACGTGCACAATTTTTGTTTCCATGTAGAATAGAGATTCACAAAGTGGGAAATGCCGCCCTCGAAGGGGCGATGAAGTAATCTAGGTTGTCCGTGACACAAAGGTTTTTGCCCTTTTACCGATTAACTTTCTTCCTAAGATGAATAATATTGGTTTCCATACCGAAAGTAAACATAAAAAAATAATCATTTTGTAATTTTGAAGGCGTCTTTTAAGCACTGAATATTAAATTTTTCAATTTAAAAAATTCAGAATTCGACAATTTTCATAGATGAGGGTTTGGGGCGTTGAATTTGGAACCAAGTGGGCGGTGGCATAAAAAGTTTGGGAAACGCTGATTTAGAGCTCAAGAACTTTGTAGCAGTTACTTATGGCTGTTGTTCGAATAAAAAAAAGTCTCACAAAATATTTCGGAAGAAATGAGGATACTTTGTAGACGTAGTGGCTTACACATGCAAGATCAGGTTAGAAATTGGATGTCTTTCACTGATGAAATGAAATATCTTCAGAAATGAAGAAGATTGGCATGAATTAAAAGCCCAGTCATTTAAAGAAATAGCGAAAATTGGCGACAAAAGAAAATGGAGGGTAATGTAGAGCGCAAGTCTTCCGAAAGAATTCAAAAAAGACTTTCGATTATAAGGACGGAGAAAAGGTGGAAGATCGAGAATCTGAAGGTAAAGCCGGGACTGGCAATATGCCTAAGTCTGGGGAAGTATAACGTCAAAAGTGAAAAACCGAATTAAGTAAAGCTGAGTTCGTTGCAACAAATTAAAATTATTTACCGCGGTAACCTTCCATTTTTAAAACCTAGTAACTTAAACTATCTGCATTTTTTGTAAAACAAATTCGACCAATAACTCAAAGAGAAATTATGAAATCTCTGAAATATTGGAGGGATATTTTCAGACATCAATTTTCATTTTTATACACGGGCTCGGGGACGGATTGTTACTATGGAATGAAACAAAGGCCTGCAACTTTCAATCTGTTTCCAGGAACCACTACGTTGGACATTTAGTGCATACGGACTCGGGTGACTTGTGCCCGCCAATCGATGACCGAATCGAATCACGGCTTTCCTTTTCTTTCTCCGCCCGCAGAGCAAGCGGCGGTATTTTTTTCGGTAGACCGCGTGTTCCTGAAAAGTAAATAACGTGAAATCCGACATTCGAATGCTTACCTTCAATCGATGAGGACGGGAAGCATTCCGCCGCGGCGTATCAAAGGGATGAACTCCCGCTCCGATAAATATTGCGTACGCGCTCCGAGAAGACGGCTTGAGAATCCAGCGTCGATCGAGGGCGGGCAGCCGCTTTCCAGGAGTGCGGAAGATCCCCGAAGGATCTCCGGGCGACGTTCGCGGTGGACTTGGGAACAGCGACGGCAACACTATCCACGCACCGAACACTCAAACGCGATGAAATGCTTTCCAATTCACCAAAACACTGTAAACGAAACACCGATTCGCACAGCAGGCGTTGAAATCACCACGATCGTCCAACTTTTCACGAAGCACTCCGAAAGCACACACACTAGCACTCGGAAACCGATGCAGAAACGGTAAGTATGACGATGAACGAACACGTCACCGTTGGACACAAATACTCCAGTAAACCGTGGCTAATAATCGAAAAAAACCTGTCTGCAGACACGCAGTAGCGGTGTCGCGAGAAAGGGCTGTCGTACGACTGAACGATCGCAAAGTGGATTCAAGAGTAGAAGGCGGAACGGAGGGGGAGACACCTACCGACGGCGGGTGAAAACTGTGCTGGCCGGCAAGAGATCTACCTCAAGGACTCTCAAAAGACGATGATCGGTGCATAGGACACTCCTAACCCGCGAGCTGACACCGCGAAAGTGAATATGATTATAAAAGTATGATTGTCTGATAAATCCCCCCTATTTAGGCCCCGGCTGTAGTGTTTTCGTATACTGCTTCTTAACTTAGTTCTATATAGGGTTACAAAGTATTCGGCTTTTCCCAAACTAATCCTCTCTTCGGGATCGTCAGACCGGGGTTTTAATTACTGTCCGGAATTGTTCGAATAACGGAGAACAATGTCAATCATTTATTTCCAAAGCTGGAGTCGATCTAATTATGTTAACCTTATCAATAATCAGTAAAAGATGTTACCACTGCAAAGTAAATCATTTATTTCATAATGCCACCGTTAAAATACATCCCTACACCACTACTGCAATGAGGGCTAGCCCGTTGTGTATTGACGCCCTGGATCCCTGGTATGGAAGTCATATAAGCGCCCCTTCCGTATATCGTAGATATTCGTAAAATATATTTTTTCACGACTTTTAAATTTTCCGAGGGAAACATTTATACATGTACATGTATGTACATCTACAGAAATACCCTGCAAGCCGCCTTACGGCGTGTGGCAGGGGGTGAAAACACCGGGCGTTCGGACTATCTTTTTAGCCTATTATTATCACGTAAAATTCGCGGAAAGAATGAATTCTTAAAACGACTAGTCCTAGCATCTATTTCTCTTATTTTGCGCTCATTGTCGGATCGTCCAAGGTAGCAGGGGGGTCTCATAATACCGACTATATCTTCCGCAAATGTACTTTCCCTAAATTTATCGAGCAATCGCAATCTAGCTTCTAGTCTCCTATCTTTTAAGGATTCCCAACCTACATCCGACAGCATTTTGGTAACGCTTGCTTTTTTATCGTAGCACTTCTTAACAAAACGTATCGCTTTCCGTTGTACTTTCTGGAGTTCACGGATGCATGTTTCGTCTGCCGGATCCCATATACTTGATGCATATTCAAGATGAGGCCTAACCATCGTAAAACAAACTCGTTCTCTAACTTTTTCGTCACATTTACCGACAATACGCCTGATGAAACCGAGTTTTCTAGTAGCTTTAGCACAAATGTTACGGATATGCGTGCTCTAGTTCATGTTATTAAGAGTGATTCCGAGATATTTTACCGAGTACACTACTTTAATTACCGTTCCGTTAATACTGTACGATTTATTCTGCCGCAACTGTTTTCTTTCGGAAAAATTTACTACGGAGCATTTGCTTGTGTTTAGGTCGAGTTGCCATTTTTCGCACCACCGTTGAGTACGAACTAAGTCGTTTGCTAGGGATTCCCGGTATTCCTCGCTTGATATTTTTCCATATATAACTGTGTCATCCGCGAATATCTTCACTTTACTACCGATTTCGTGGCTCAAGTCGTTTATGTATATCAAAAAAAGAAGGGGCCCAATCACGCTGCCCTGGGGTACGCCTGAGGTAACTTTGACTCTGTTTGAAGTAACGCCATTGAGTGCCACTTGTTGTTCTCTATCGCAGAGAAAATCTTTGACCCATTCAATTACTTCCTTATTAATTCCAGCCAATTTTAATTTGTAAATTAATCTGTTATGAGGAACTCTATCGAAAGCCTTCTTAAAATCGAGGAAAACAGCATCCACTTGCTTATTACTCTCGGCAGATTTTAAAATATCGTGAACGAACAGCGCAAGTTGAGTTTCGCATGACCGGGACTATCTAAAGCCGTGTTGGTTCTTATTGAAATAACTAACGCTATCTAAAAACTTCATTAGTGTGCTAACAACGATGTGCTCCCTTACTTTGCCTGTCAGTGAGGTTAACGAGATGGGCGTACAATTTCCTGGGTCATCCTTTAATCCTTTTTGTAAACGGGCGTAACATTCGCTAATTTCCATTCCATTGGGACGCTGGCTTCATTCATTGATTTGGAGGTATTGTGCTTTTCCAATAATAACGTTGTTTTTGAGCTGAAATCAGACTGGTCTGTTCCCTTAAGGGCTTTTACTTCTCCGTGAAGTGCTCTCTGTTTCCGAAGTGCGTTTCTAACCTCTTTATCGTACCATCTACGTTCGCAATCATTTTTTGAGAATTTCGAAGAAATATAAAGGTCTATGTAACTATGCGTAATTTCTACAAACGTTTTCCAGGTTTCTTCGGAGGACAGATTAGTGACGTGCGACTTAAATGAATAAAATTGGTCAGTAAATTTTCGGCAAAGCTCACGACATTTGCTTTGGAGTAGAGGTGGATTTTGCGTTTAGGCTTCTTATGCTTATTTAGTTGTATATCGATGTTTACGTATAGGCCCTTGTGGTCGCCAAGTCCATCGTCGATCGAAATGCTCTTTACTTGCTCAGGAGAGTAAATCAATAAGAGATCAAAAATATTTTCTCCCCTTGTTGGTGATTTTACCGCTTGGTTTATACGCTGCTACAGTGGAGTTGGAAAGCGTGAAAGATCTACATATGGTGTGTCTATACTTATACGAAAGAAGTTAAAAAATAAAATAATATCATGGGAGCCAATTAACGAACACATAATAATGATGACCATTAACAACGGAGGCCACATGGAAACCATAATAAGAGTGTATGCACCAAATGAAGGTAATAACTTTAAAAAAAAAGAGAAGTACGAAAACAGCTTGCGAGAAATTTTAGACAAAATATCAGACATGAGATAATATTAGTGGGAGATCTGAACAGTAGAGGTGGCAAACAGAAGAATAACCCAATTGCGGGTCCACATGGAGAAGAAACAGTCAACAGAAATGGTGAAAAGCTAATAGACGTCTGTATGGAATATAAGTTACAAATAATGGACACATATTTTGCTCACAAGAACATCCATAAATATACATGGCACGAAGAAGCAAGAAACAGGAAGTCCATTATTGATTACTATATTGTGAGACAAAATTCTAAATTAGAAATCCGTGATGTAAGGGTGAAAAGAGGTACGACATGTGGCAGTGGCCATTATCTGGTACAAGCTAAGATATACGTCCCATACAGACATCAACCAGGCCAAAACACAAAACAAAACCACACTGACTGGGTTGAGTGAGAAAAAATTCAATATATGTAGTCTGCAAAATGATAGTACAGTTTTTCTATATCAAAAAAGATTAGATGAAAAATTAAAAATAGCAAAAAGGAGTATAGAAGAGGAGTATCAGCATATTAAGAACAGTATAAAAGAAGCTGCAGAGGAGGCATTAGGTCTGTACAAAAGAGAAAACAAACCGTACTGGTGGGTCGAGGACATTGGACAAAAAATCCAACGAAAGAAAGAATTATACTTGAAATATCTACAAAAGGAAGATCATGATAGTAAGAGAGAGTACGATGTTATAAATACACAAATCAAATGCGAGGTCACACGTAAGAAAAATGAATCATAGAACAGACGCTGCCAATATGTTGAACAATATATAGGAGGGAGTAGAAGCTGAGAAGCCTGGAAAACAATTAAGGAGTTGAGAGAACCGACCAATAACAGGGTAAATATAATAAATATACCAAATAAAGAATGGGTAAAACATTTCAAAGAACTATTGGAAGAAAGAAGACCACAATNCCTGGAAAACAATTAAGGAGTTGAGAGAACCGACCAATAACAGGGTAAATATAATAAATATACCAAATAAAGAATGGGTAAAACATTTCAAGGAAATATTGGAAGAAAGAAGACCACAATTTTTGGAAAAAAATAGTCTTAAAAAATACTAGGAAGACAACTATAGAGTTAGACATGAAACAAATAGAAAAGGCTGTACGAGCAACAAAAAATAAAAATCGCCTGGGCCAGGAAATATAAATCCGGAACATGTCAAATGTGGCACTCATCAATTAAAAGTAATGCTTAAAAAATATTTGAAAGATGTTTAAATGGGGAACCTACCCCCAAGGAGTGTCGAAGCTTATATATTACCCCAATATTTAAAAAAGGTTCCAAGAATGATCCAAAGAATTACCGTGGAATAGCAGTAATACCCACGATTGGCAGAATCTATTCTAGGATATTAAAAGTCCTGATTGAGAACGAAATTAAAGAAAAACAACCTGAGGAACAATCTGGATTCAGAGCAGGAAGATCTACAATAGACAATATTTTTACAATTAAAATTGCAGCAGAGAAGAGAATTCAAAGAAACCTTGAGACACATGTAGCACTGATAGATCTCGAAAAAGCTTATGATAGTGTTCCAATACAAAAATTATTGGAGGAGTTGGAAAATTTTTAAATTAATCCAACCTTAATTAACGCGGTGATGCTACTATATGAAAATAACACCACAAGAATAAAAATAGGATGCCAACTGACGGAAGAAATAAAAAAAACGAAAGGTCTGAGACAGGGATGTGGTTTATCTCCTACACTTTTTAAAATTTATCTTGACAGAGCCCTTCAAGGGTGGCAAAAGAAATGTAGAAGTCTAGGATTACAAGTGGGAGAAAACATTTTATATTCATTATATTTTGCGGATGACCAAATTGTAATTTCAGAAGAAACGGATGATCAAAACTTCGAAAACTAGTTTTGTTAAAAATAAGGTCCTTCAAGCATAGAAATAGATTTTACCAGTTGATAATGGATAAAAACAGCAAGGTCTGAAATAGGAAACAAAAAGCATTCCGATCCAGAATTCTAATGAGAAGGAACGAGAAGAGCGAGAAAGCTCCATAAATCCACCCATCCATCGTCCTATTGGATACATCCATCTTCCTATTAGATGGATCACTGGTTTGAAGCTTATCTTCAAACCCGCACATTCGGCATTTCATTTGAAATGCGCTCTCCATTCCTTTTCTAGTCTCTCGAGTAATGTTCATATCAGAAAATCCACAGTTTTTCGGTGCATTGTGATGAAACAATCTCTTTATTTGTTCAAATAGGAACTTTATGTCGAAAATTCTTCGACCAGATATATCCGGAAATGTTCCTGGAAGTTTCTCATCGATGACTTTCATAGTGGCAGATGTATCCCCTGAGACTGTAGGGAAGTCATCATCCACTCACATCCACTACACATCATCAAGCAAGGATTGTTAATTACTGGAAGAAACTGGGCTCCAAGGAAATTAAATACTGTGCGGATATTAAAAATACAAATCGAGAACTATCAGTACAATGAAACCTCGACTAACAATCTTCATTCGTTGCTGTCCCAGGCTCGTCTATTGCTGATTTTAGCATACTCGTCTATTGCTGATTTTACATTGCGTCACTTAATTTTCGTTATTTCCTGATTAACGTTGAGTCTCATGTCGTTAGGATTGAATCATTACGATGATAGCGTTTTTAATATCCCGATCTTTCAAGGCCGCGAGAAAACCCTCAAACCTAAAAATTTTGAGAAATACCATGGTTAATTAAGTAGTTTCCTAGATAAAATATATTAGAAATTACACCACACGTGATTTATTCGATTAGCATTATAAGAGGTATTGAATACTGAAACTTGCCATTTAGTAAATACTGCTGCATTCATATCACTGTGATAGTCGTCGTTGTTATACCTTTTGGTTCTCATTACCAATTCACACTCCTTCATAAAACCAGTCTCAGCCGAACCCACGTGACAAATAATTAATCGGCCTCCTTTGCCAATAGGAACTTTCAAGCCTCCTTCTTTATTCGGCCCAAACCATGCAGATCCGTGGGAGTAATTTTGATTCATCTAAAAAATGAAACTTTTTATAGCACTTCATCTATATTTCTGGTCCAAATTTGGCACTTAAGACACGCGTAAAGACATCGGTAATCGTCTTGCATAAGCATGCATAGTCTCCGGTGAATTACTGTGAAAATGATCGAATCCTTGGATCNCATTGTATAAAAAGCATTAAAAAGGTAGGTGTATAAAATAAATAAATAAATAAATGGATTTCTAAAATTTGTTAAAATTTAAAATGAAAAGACTAAATTGCTATGCTAGCTATCGTGCTCACTTTGTCCTCCCTCCTTTTTTGCGGTTGTGGAGGAAAAGACGCAGCTGCTCCTCGTTCAGCTCGTAATAAATATTGTGTGGAAAATTACAAAGTTTAATCCCTTATTTACTGCATCTCCTGTTGTTATTCGGTCGCTTAATGCTGAATTGAAGGTTAGTATAAACTTCTGATATTAGGGTAGCTATGTAGTCGGTGATGTAGTGTTTGATGAATGGTTTTTCCAGGAACTTTAAAGCGTATTAGTAGTAGTAGTAGTTGGATTTAAGGTGCTTCGACAGCTGAGGTCATTTTGCACCTTGTCTATAGTTATATGTAATCCAATACCTCACTTTNAGGGGACGAAATTGAGCCATTCACTTTAACAAAAAGTTTTCTATTGGTCAGATATGTTTCAATCCATTTCAATGCATTTCCATGAATACCATATGCCATACGCTTAGCTGAGGCTACTTCCCCAGCTAAGAACCTTAGCACTCTGTGCAGAGCAAAGGGCGATAGTTTTTTTAATGCACCGTCTATGACACTAAATATTACGAAGAATTTCTCTTTGCCATTACTTTCTCTCACCTCAGTTTCTACCCACAACTTTTAATTTGAGGATTGGTTGGTATATCATCCATTTGGTTAGTGAATTTTCATCCCTGAGGCTCCCCACCCACTATGGAGCCCAACAAGGGGATGCTGAACTTCAGCGTCAGGGCTACCTTGTGGATATAGCTCAGCAGCCACTCTCCCTGCAAGACTAATTCAGCTCCAGTGGCCCCAAACTACCCAGCTGGTGTACACTCGAAAGGAGCCTTCCGGCTCCCCAGCCACCAGCAGCCAATTGACCGGTAGTAGTAGTAGTTTTTAAATTGGTGCCTCGACAGCTTGGGTCATTTTGCACCAATTACAGATTTCAGATTATTATAAAAACAATATTGCCCATTGTCTTATTTTCTTAAATCTTTTTGAGTAATTCAGTTTCTGTAAGGAACTTCAAGACATTGTCCATTTTCTCTGTTCTATCACCCAAAATGTCCTTAAGATTGCCTTGGAGGTATATTGCTCTAATTTCTTGGAATTTACCACATTCTGTCAGGAAGTGTTTTGTGGTTAGACGGGTGTTGCAGTGATCACAACGTGGTGGATTTTTCTCTTTCGTGAAGAGGTATGAGTGGGTGAGAGCACAATGCTCTATTCTAAGGCGTGTAATCACTACTTCTTCTCATCTACTACTCCTGATAGAGGAAGGCCAAGGTCTTGGGATGGATTTTATCTCACGCAGCTTATTATTTTCAATAGTCAGCCATGAATCATGCCATTGTTTTAGGGTTATTTGGCGGAACATGTTCTGAAGATCCCTTATTGCAAGTAGAGGAGTGTCTATATTTTCTTTAGCAAGGGCTTCCTTGGCTGCTGAGTCAGCTAATTCATT
>KZ308913.1:36770-51368 GCA_000376725.2 Ladona fulva | reverse complement strand
AGCACAAATGGCTTTGGCAGTTGCCTGACCAATTCTTCCATGCTCAGCCTGTTGACTGGAGCCCACTCTGGAAGATACACATTACAAAAGGTGATTGGCTCAGGAGTGGAGATAGTAACAGCAATGGCCTGCAAGGGAGTCGTAAGGTTCACTAAGGAGGTGTAAAATGTCTCCTTGATGAACACAGCCACCCCACCTTGGGCTCTAATGCCACTGACATCGTCACGTCTAAAAATCTTAAAACCAGGAAGTCTAGCATGATCTTTTTCTTTAAAATGAGTTTCTTGCAAAAAGAAACAAGCAGGATTGTGATCTTTGATTAAAATCTCTAACTCCTCTCTATGTCTATAAAATCCATTACAATTCTATTGTATAAAAAGCATTAAAAAGGTAGGTGTATAAAATAAATAAATAAATGGATTTCTAAAATTTGTTAAAATTTAAAATGAAAAGACCTAGTAGTCCTTTTCAATAATTCAAGGTAAATTGCTATGCTAGCTATCGTGCTAGCTTTGTCCTCCCTCCTTTTTTGCGGTTGTGGAGGAAAAGACAGCTGCTCCTCATCCAGCTCGCCCTCCTCCATTTCATCCTCTGCTGAATGCAATACAATGGAGGCAGGAGAGGGAAGGGTTATACTTCTTCCCTCTATCTCCATCTTCCCCACTGATTTAGGAGGTATGTTACTTTTTTTCTTCTGGCATGAATCTTTAGGTGAGTTTCTTGCGTCATCATCACTTTTTGGTTTCGGTGTTTTTTCTGATGCTTTATTTTTTTTGGGGGTCTCTTTTGACTTGTCTGACAAGGTGTCCGTTTGGCAGGCCACAGTTGACTTTAAAACAGGAGTATTAGCCACCACTGCAAAAGATCTAGAAAAAGTCGGACACATGATGGCTCTGTATTTCTTTCTGGCTTCCATGTATGGCACTTTCTGAGTGATCTTTATCTCCATAATCTTTTTCTCCTCTTGTAACTTTGGGCAGTCTCTACCATATACAGGATCATTTCCACCACAGTTGCAACATAGAGGTGGGCTGCTGCATGGTTCCCCGTCGTGCTTGTCCTTTGCGCACTTAGGGCAGGTGGGCTTGCCCTTGCATGACTGGGTAGTATGCCCATAATGGTTGCATTGAAAGCAGCGCAAAGGACTGGGGATGAAAGGTTTCACGGAACATACTTCAAATCCTACATATACCTATTCAGGAGGCTTTTCTACAGCAAACGTAAGTACCACAGATGTTGTTTTCTTTAATTCGCCATCCTGTCTCTTACTCAGTCTACGACAGGAGATGACACCTTGCGATGCCATCTCCTTCGTTATCTCTTCTTCTGAGACATATAAAAGGTCACAGGAAGATATTACTCCTCGACAGGTGTTTAGGGATCTGTGGACCTCAACCCTAATAGGATTGTCATGAAGTTTTGGAGAGCCTGGAGTTTCTCACTTTGTTTTTCGTCAGACGTTTTAATCAACAAGGTACCATCCCTGAGTTTTTTCACCGACTCGAGCGATCCTGGAATAGAATTAGTCAAAACTTTGTGTATTAAAAATGGGGACANAAGAACCTTTTATGGAAGAGTAAAACTAAATCTAGAGAGTTGGGTTATAAATATGTGTGGGTCAAGGATAGCGTTATTATGGTTAAAAAAAATTAAAACTCTTCCCCCCTAAAAATATACAATGAAGATGACTTATCCAAAATAATATATCTTTGGAAATATCTATTTTTTTACCAATTACCATTGTTTTTTTTCTTCCTTTTTTGTAAAACCTTTGCAAAATTACTTAATTAATAGTTTTTTTGTATTTTTGCCTATAATCATTTTTTGTATGGAGATAACTAGTTTCAAACTAGATAAGGTTGATTGTGAAACTATTGATGATGTATCACTTTTACCAAACATTAGGCAAACAGGAAAAATATCGATTTTTAGCCTGAATATCCGCTCTCTAATAAAAAATTGGGATTCATTTAATGTTTTATTTACTTTGCTTTCTCAAAAATATAAGATAGCTTGTTTTGCTCTCACTGAAGTTAATATAAAGTTGGTCAGTTTAGTGTTATACAAAATAAAAGTTTTCAACTATTCCCTCTGTTAAGAGAAGATAGAAGAGGTGGGGGTATAATTTTATATGTAAGGCGCGACTTGCAATTTCAACCAGTGGCCACAAACTTCAAAAGCTGTGAACTGCTTACTGGAACTTTGAAACTGAAAAACAGAACTATTAAGATGCTTTGTATATATAGACCCCCTAATAATAATAATAAGTTTATTTTATGGGCATAGGGCTGCCCTTTAGAAAAGTACACACATATGCATATAAGCAAAAGATAAGAACATAAGTCTCATGTCGTTAGGATTGAATCATTACGATGATANTAGGAATGTCATGAAGTTTTTGGAGAGCCTGGAGTTTCTCACTTTGTTTTTCGTCAGACGTTTTAATCAACAAGGTACCATCCCTGAGTTTTTTCACCGACTCGAGCGATCCTGGAATAGAATTAGTCAAAACTTTGTGTATTAAAAATGGGGACACCTTAGTAAAATTATCACCTTCATTAGCACATTTAACTACTAAGTATTTATTGCAAATCTGGACTCTTTCTCCCCCTCCCATTTCTGGGCGGGGTCTTTTTTGTGGAGGAAAGTGGTTTTCCATAAGAAGAATTAAGAAATTCATCCCTCGAGCTCCCCACCCACCACGGAGCCACACAAACTGGGACGCCACATCGCAATCTGATGTGGTCGCCAGGGCTACCCGAGAGACATAGTTCCCACGATGCCACTATGCAGACAGGGCAGGACCTACAGAAAGATGGAAGTTCCTCCAAACTTCACCCCCCATCAGCCCCCCCTAGAATGCACGCGGGCACCCCGAGAGCTCGCACAGATCTGATGTACGCTCGGAAGGATTATATCCCCAGCCGTCAGGAGCCGATTGACCAGGGTGTGCTATTCCCTGGCCTCCCGTTTAAAGCAAATCCGGGGCCAAAGAGGCATGTTTTGCCAATGGTTGGAACTCAACCTCCAGGACACCCATCTCCTTCTTAAGGGTCTCCATGCACAGCAAACACGTGGGTGTATCCTTGGTCAGCTGATATGACCACAAACAGACAGCTGATCCACATCACCTCAGCTCAGCCCTTGCTGATCTTGGGGTTTGTTTTCGGGATTTTCTCCCCGCCCGATTAGTTGCCTCTTACAACAGGCCGGGATGCCACAGGAGTATTCTCCATCCCCCTACCCACAGGGGTGGCCAATTGACCGGGAGTGGGTTAGTTCCCGGCCACCCATCTAGGAGAGGCAGGGGCCAAAGTGGAGTGTTGGGGATACCCCCCCCCCCAAGGGAGCTCCCCTCAGCCACCAGGATCCCCATTCCCTCAGACACGGGTCACCATGCACGGCAAATGCATGGGTGGGTGTTCTGCACACAGAGAGGACCAGCAACAGATGAGTAGATGAAAATGATGGGGTGATTGAAGGTGAGAAAAGATGTGATGGAGCATGAGAGCCCTCCCTGTGTCCCCCCCTCACCACGTGGAGTGACCCACACCGAGGGGTGCAGAGACTGTTCCTTTTACAAAATTAAGTTAGAAACAATATCAGAATGGTCCTACAAAATTGAGACAAGTTTCACAAAAAACATAAATCAAATTAAATTAAATTAACATATATCAAATCAAAAAATCAAGTTCATAACACTTAAATTCTTCTCCCTGTTAGTTACATGTTTGAATTCAAAAATAATATTTGAGACACTTTCTTTCTTGCATGTTTATTGTGTCTGTCTGTTACAATTTGGCCTGCTTTCAAAAAAATTCTTTCGCCAGGCACTGATGATGCAACAATACACAATGCTCTTCGAGCTAAATCACAAAGATCAGGGTAAAATGATTTCCTGGCACCCCACCACTTTAAAGGGTCACTGTTTCTACTGAAAAGTGGTTCATCGACGTACTTGTTAACTTGAACACTACCACCTGACCTTACTTCTTGATTCTGCTGGACATCAGCAACAAAGGAGTCAAAATTTTCCCATATTTTGGACTTTTCTCCTTCTATCACTGCATTCGATGTTGTAGGAGAAAGCAAAACATCCTGCTGTCTACTATCTCCAATCTTGGAGAAAATTCTCTCCTTCCACCTTTCGTATGCTTCAGGGTTGCTAAATCCATATTTTTAAAATCTAGGATCTAAAAATGTTGCCTCGGCTAAGAGAAGATCGTCTCCGAACTCTACAAATCTCTTTTCTAGACCTTCTACTAATATTTCGCAAGAGAAGTGACTTGATGGGGAAGATCTTTCTTTTGGAGTCACTCGTTGCACCAGTTTGTCAATGCATCAATGAGAGGATTATTTTTGAAGTGGTCACCGCTTTCTCACTACTTATCACTTCTGTCACATCTTTGAATACCTCCAAAATCTTGCAGCAATTGGACATAAGGTACATCTCATCGGACGTTAGGTTTTCTAAAGCAGGGTATTCGATTGCTATAAGGGATATCAATGAATGTTTGACTTCTAATACTCTGGCTAGCATATCAAATGTCGAGTTCCATCTCATTTTCACACACTGCTTTACAATTAGTATAGGACACTGAAGTTTGCTTTGAATTTTTTTTAGTTTTTCTGACGCTTGAGGGCTTCTTTTAAAGAATTTACAATTTTTTTAACTTTTTCGAGTACATCATTAATTTCTCTTAGACTATGTTGAACTACTAAATTGATGTTGTGGGCAAAACATGGATACCTTTTCCACCCTACAAGTTTAATGGCTGCGACTATATTTGCGGCATTTTCACTAACTACGGCCACTATCTTTTCGTCTAAGTTCCATTCTCTAGCAACCCTTTTCGGTTCTTCAGCCAAATTTTCGGCTGTGTGCCTCTCAGCAAAAGGAGAACACTAGTAAATTTGATCTTAAACCAAAACTTGCATCAATAAAATGAGCTGTCACTGCTATGTAATTATGATTGGCCTCGGAAGTCCAACTATTGGTGGTGATGCAAAAGTAATTTCCAGTTTTTAATTCGTCTTTGACCATTTCCTTCGTCATTTTATATAGCTGTGGCAAAAGTTCATTTGAAATTTTCTTCCTGCTTGGTATATTATATGAATTATTTAATTTTTCAACGAATTTTCTAAAGGTAGCATTTTCAACAAGTNAGAGGGAAAGGGATATTAACTATAGCAATTGAGAGAACACAAAATGCAAATGTAGTATCAAAACTTCAACATACACCAGCAGACAGTGGAAATGAAACAGAAACATGTGGTAAATTGCAAACAACCTAGAACAAGTATTAATGAGAAAATGGAGTGCAGAGCTTAAATTCCAATCCCCGTGGAGAAGAAAACTGGCAATCTTCCTAACCATAAAAAAACCCAGAAATACGTTAACCTGTGGATTCTTTACCTCCAATAGATGGAAAAAACCAGGATGAAGATTGGACTACAATTAGCCGAAAATGCTGTCAATGCAAAACCATAGTAGGAATGAGTGATTTAAATTCACCTTCATGTTTGGAGATTCAGAAAAGGAACCAAGAAAGAAGAGTTAGATAAATATTTACATGATAAACTATCTGTTGAAGAAGAAGTGAAAATGCATCTAAAGCGAAAGATGAACATGCATCTTTTAGAGTCTCAGTGGATGCAAAATTCCTCCAAATAATGACAGATCATTCTTTTTGGCACGTCTATGTTTCTGTCAACAGGTATTTTTTTCAGAGGACTCCTACAATACCTCCCAATGGGTAAATAATAATACTCTTGATGCAATTCATGATTATGTTTACCAAGAGTCGCCAGGCTTATGGAATCCTTGCCTTCTGTTGAGAAACCGTCTGCTTGGCATAGGTGTGACGAGTTTCTCTACGCTGATTGGCTGAAAACCACATTTACAAGTAATACTTGCATGCCATTTTCACAGTTTCCAGGAGAGCAAATTTCAGTCACTCTTGCTTCCAGTTGAGTTGTGGTTTGGTCGTGTTTGTGGTTTTAGCCGTCTGCGAAGTGCTTTTCACTGTAACGTTTAGTTTCGGGGAATAGATTATTTCGTCTTTAAGGTTCTTTGTTACTTCGTTTTCACTATGGTAGGTGTTAGAAGTGCAGCAAGGAATTGTCAAAACAGTTCTGTTCATACACCTCAGCTCAGCATGTTCAGATTTCCCAAAGATCCACAAAGGTAAGTTTGGCAAAACTGTATATATGTTTCTTGAAATATTGTTTTTATCTATTCTTATTAGCTGATATCTTATCTTGTTTGATTGTACACGGATATATTTCCAGAGAAGTAGCTATACATAACTATGAGATAACAATCGTAATGTAAGTGGAAATCTGTAATCTAAGTTGACAACTTTACTACATGTTATGCTACATTTGTATTTCGCCTTTTTACTTAAGAGTCTTATATGGGTTGAAAGATGTGAAAATCCGTATCTGAGGACATTGTCTACGGAGCAGCTGAATGAAAGTTACCAGTTGTGTTCGAAGGATTTTCATGAGTCGCATTTCATGAACAAAAAATGAAACCATTTGACTCACAGCGCAATTCCTACTATCTGCAATGATGCTGCTGAATATTCAGTATCTGATGATTCTGCTGAAGTTGACCCTGCAGTGATTTCCTTGGTTTCAGAGATTTCTTATGGATACTCTATACCTTGTAAGTTATACATAGCTGTTGAAAGTACCAACAAGAGTAGAAAGTATCTATAAAATTAAATTTTTCGTGATTTAAGTAGTAAATGAGGAATAGCTTCGGAATTCGAATTTAGTATGACAATGTCGCAGATATAGTTTCACCTGTAAGCAATGTGGTTACTCGAGGGAGAAGTGGTCCATTAAATTGGTTTGATATTGAATGCATTTTAGTGTACTGTAATTATAACTGCATAATCTTAATTTTATTATAAAGATGGGTACACTGCTCTACCACAGTAACTTGGTTCTCACTAATTCATAGGGATGTAACGGAGCTTCGACTCCGAATCCGAAATGTCGGAAACTCCGGTTCAAATTCACCTTCGTATCCGACTCCGGTTCCGATATTATCAAACCGGAGTTTTAACGGAGTTAAAACTTCGAAGTAAATGAAATTCGGCATTGATAAATACCATCGGGAAATTGTGATTTACCANCATTGACGACTCGGAGAAAAACATGATTCAAACAGATATTACTGTAAATGCTGAAAAAAAACTCCGAGAATACTAGAGACCATGAGGTCCAACATAATGACGAGCATGTTGATATTAACGGGGAAGATGAGACAGAAAAACTTTCTGATAGAGAAGCTGCAAATAAAAATACTCAATATGATGTGGTTCCTGCTGTACTAAAGTTTCACGATGTTGGTTACTTAGAATTTGACGAAATGACAAAGCTACCGCGAGTAATTAATTCATTCGCAATGAAATGATTACTCTCGGATCCTTACCTTTTCAGCACAAAGACAATATATCATCAGTATACGGAGAATGTTCGATTACATCGGCATGGTTTAAACGTCAACTGGCGAATTGAGAGGAAGTAAATCGTTCATGGCTGTTATATTCACCAATCAAAAAAGCTGCTTACTGTTTCTGTTGTCTACTATTTACATCATCGACTTCAAACTCGCGAGCTTCGTTTGAGTAAAAAAACGATTTCAACAAGTGGAGAAAGCCAGAAAAACTAAAATCTCATGAAAACAATCCTAGCCATCGCATAGCTTTTACTACATGGAAGGAAGCCAAACAACAGCTAGTTGATGGTACAGAAATTGATGCAATCGTTCAAGCGCAGATTCATTTGGAAAAACAACGCTGGCGGGATATATTAAAAAGAATACTCAGCTGTATTAAGTTTCTGGTTTCACAAAATTTGGCATTACGTGGTCATGAGGAAAACTTGAATGCCGAAAATGATAAAAATGTTGGAAATTTTCTCGCGCTGATCAAACTTGTTGCTCAGTATGACCCAGTATTGGCAAAACACGTCCAACACGCAGAACAAAATCCGGGATCAGTTTCCTATTTGTCACCCGAAATTCAGAATGAATTTATTCATATACTTGCATCAACTGTAGAGAGCAAGTTGTTAAGTGATATCAGGAAAAACAATTACTACGCAATCTTACTTGACTCAATTCCTGATTTAGGACATCGTGAACAACTTTCTCAGGTCATAAGATTTGTGGATGTGGATTTTCAAACTAAAAACGTAACTATCAAAGAATCATTTTTAGGTTATATCGAGATACATTCAAAAGATGCAGCAAACCTAGAGAAAGTCATCGTCGAGAGACTGAAATCTGACGAGATACCTCTAGCCGACTGTCGAGCACAATGTTATGACAATGCTGCTGTGATGACCGGGCATATATCTGGCCTTCAACAACGAATATGTGACAGAAATCACAGAGCACTGTTTGTCAACTGTGATAACCACAGCTTAAATTTAGCAGGAGTACACTCAGCTAAGCAAGATCCAGTTGTCGTCACATTTTTTACGACTCTTGAAAGTATACATTCATTTTTCTCTCATTCAACAATTCGTTGGGAAGAGTTAAAAAGAGCTCTTCCGATAACAGTAAAACGAGTTTGAAACACGCTGGAGTGCACGATCAGAAGCTGTTAAAGCTATCCATGAAGGACTGGATGAACTAGTAAGACTGCTAGAAAAATTATCGGAGGACTCAACTATGACACCTGAAACTAGAAGTGGTGCACAGCAGTTACAGGCCTGCGTATTGAATTTTAATTTCATAGTTTTATTACAATTCTGGAATGCCGTTCTTGGGAAAATCGATCGGGTACAGAAGCGCCTACAGGATCCTACAATGAATTTCAAGGAAGCTGCAACTGATATTGAATCTTTGGAGCAAGAGATTCGTGATGGTTTGAGCCAAGCTGCTCGACCTGGGGGATTGAGGTGGACAGAAGAATCAGGCGACGTAAGAGAATGCCTGGAGAACTGGCAAGAGAAATTTCATCAGAAGAAGAAATTGTGCGCGTTATGAAGAATGCATTTGATCGGCTTCAACATGAGATGTCAACACGTTTTTCACGACTAAAAGACCTGAACACTAAATTTGGATTTCTGCTGGATGTTAATACTCTTCTATCTGACACAGATGAGGATGCAATTCGTCGAAATTGTGCAGATTTTGCAAATTTCTACGATACGGACATCGATGGCAACGAACTTTTCATCGAAATTAGTGATTGCAGAATGCTGCTCAGTAACCGAACTGAAGCTCTACCAGAAACTCCTTTGGATCTTCTTGGTTTTATTGTGTTTTATGGAGATGACGTATTTCCGAATCTGCGAATTTCACTACAAATTTTGTTAACAATAGTTGTTTTCATTGCAAGCTGTGAGTGGTCGTTCAGCAAATTGAAACTTATTTTGTCGTATCAGCGTGCATCAATGGGACAGGATCGTCTCAGTGATCATGCTCTTCTTAGCGTTGAAAGAGAAACATTGGAAACAACAGATTTCGATGACGTGATTGACCAGTTTGCGACAGTGAAATCAAGAAAAATTAATTTATTGTGGACTATGTAAATCGTCTTTGACAGTGACTGAGTGAGTCATATGCTATAATTTGTATAACGTTGCTTCTTCTTTAAATACAATGTTCCATTAAAATTTGAATTGTTTTTCCGTATAAAGTAAGGTATATAATGTTAATGTAATACAAAATGTGATTACACATGGAGGAGGGGGCGCCAATTTTATAGTTTGCCCCCAGGCGCAAAATACCCTGGCTACGCCTCTGCAGGGCTTCACTTGTTAATTACTTGAATTAATGAAAAAAAGCATAAAAGATGGCCACATTCCCAGATACCTTTAAAACACTATCTAGTAGAATAATTTCAACAAAAACAAGAAAATTCCAATACTTTCACCAACAGAGGAGAGGACAGGGAAATATGATTTACCAAATTATTATGGACTCATCCCAATGGGTGAAGGAAAGGCTAAAAATGATGGAAAAAGCTTTACAAAGTGAGAGAAATTCCCTGAAGAACAGCAACTTATAATAAAAAATTTAACAAACACTACAACTCTACCCTTGTGCACTCTGGGTATAAGTTAAGACTGTTTAAAATATTTGTATTATCAGATGGACAAATCCTTCCCTTCAGAATGTTACCTTCAGTTGAGCCATTTATGGCTCAACTAAAGGCAACATATATACTCTGATACATTCCGACCTCAATTTGAGCCACCTAAAGCTCACAGCCAACCAAACATTCTCCAAGTCTTCTGATTGATATGACAAGGGAGGCCTTAACGCTAAGCTTATGCCCCTTAACTGCTCACTGTTGCCATTCTAGGATGACCTGTTGCACAAAATGTTCCAAAGCTTTTGCTGGTAGAAAACCTGCAATAGAAGCCATTAGAAACATTAGCTATCTACTGGGTGTATCCCTACAGACAAGAATCTAATCTTGCAATATACAAAACAAATCAAAATGGCCAACAATCGTTGCTGTTCAGTTTGTGAAAGGAAACTCGGTAGTCAAAATTATTATATTACATATGCTCGAATGAAGAAATTAAAAATTTGAAGAATGAACTGGAGTGCAATGAAGGATTAAAGAGCACTTATTGTAAAACTGCCTTACTGCACTTATTAACTGCAAAAAGGCGTCACTATCAAAACTGTCATGAATATGATGACATACAGGGTGTTGAAAAAGGAGGTTCTCAAGTTTTGTTGTGTTGCTGGTAGAGGCCTTTATTATGCACGTGTGGCTACAGTTCCATCAGTGTTATTCAAGATGTCAACCCCACAACAGAAAGCGTTCTGAAGTTCCATGAGTGCAAGTCTGTTACAAATGTGAAACATTCAGCACTTCAACATCGGCCACCTAATATTATATAATTTATTTCGTGGACTCTAAAAAGTGAGTTTTTATGTCTCTGTGTTTATGAAGGAGTTCCATCAAGTCACACCTCAAACCATCAATTTCACACAAGACATGCTAATTTCAGTGTGGCAGGAATTCGACTATCATGTTGATGTGTGCCATGCGATCAGAGGGGGACACACTGAACATTAGTAACAATTTTTTAAAAACTTGAATCGGTCTTAAATTATTTAATNTTTTCTCATTTTGCAAATGAAGGTTGTTTTAAGCAAATTTTATAGTTTCCTGATGTAATTATGTCACCTCCGTCTCCGACTCCGATATACCTCCGACTCCGACGGAGGTCGGAATGGAACCTCCGAATTCGACTCCGCCTCCGATAAAATCACCTCCGTAACATCCCTACTAATTAACATCAAATAACACTGACCAGCCCAGAATTGGAAAATCTAAATAAAACTTCATTGGATATGGTTAAGTTTTGCTAAATAATAACCCTCTTATATTTAATTAATGTAATATTCTCTTTACAGCAACTCCTAAAGTTCCTGGACGAAAGGATAGTAGTAGAGCCAGACGGTCCATTTTGGGGATGATTAATGCTACCAGGAAGAGTGAACTTACTCTGAAGAAAACGACCCTCTTGAAAGTCATGAAGAGCCATCGTCAAAGGATCAAGAAGCTGGAACAGAGATGCAGAAATCTAAAGAGTGCATCTCATATCCAAGATGTGGTCAATGGGCCATTAGGTAGGAATTTGGAGAAGTTTTTACAAAAACAAATGGCCAGTTTGTTAAGGAAGCAAATTGTAAAACATGGCAAAAGTTGCAACTAGTAGGGAATGGTCAGAGGTGGACAAAATTTTTGCATTGTCCATATGCTGCCCTGCTGCAGCATTTTTTACTCCCACCTTGTGTGCGGACTATAACAAAAATCCTAAATTCTGTGCCATTCAATGTGGGAATAAATGACACTTTATTTGAGTCCCTTAAGCAAAGGTTAGCTGAATCCAAGGACGTTGAGAAATGTATCTTACTATTTGATGAGATGTCATTGGGAGAGGGTTTTAAATTTAATGATCATGAGGATCGCATCATTAGGTTTGAAGATTTAGGGAGCTTGAGCAGAACACTGATGAAATTGATGAAGACAGAATATCGATGGAAATTATTAAGAAGCGGCAGAGGAATTAGATTGGACACTTTCTAAGATATGAAGGCCTATTGAAGATGGCAGTAGTGGAGGAAGGAAAGATGAAGAGAGGGAGAAGGAGAAGAAAGCTTTCGGACGAAGTGAAAGGAAGAGAGGGATATGCAGAAAAAAATCAGGCAGAAAACTGATGATGATAGGCAGAACACTAAGATGTGCAAACCATGCCTTACTCTTCACGGCACAGGGGTTAACAAAATCACGGAAGCAGCCAGTTGCTTACTACTATGTGCATGCGACTTGTCCCACGAAAGCCTTAAAATCCTTGCTATTAGAAGTAGTTACAAGATTGCAGAGCTCTGGTCTTAAAGTGATGGCTACTGTGTGTGACCAGATGTCATCGAATAGAGCAGTTATTGAGTCATTGGTTACAGGTGAAGATGTTCGTTTCTTTCTTGTAAATGGGCATAAAGTTGTTCCTTTTTATGATATTCCACATCTACTCAAGTCAACATGCAATGCATTTAGGCATTCCACTGTGCAGTGTGAAGGGAAAATTGCAGATAGGGCAGTAGTGGAGAAGCTATTTCAATTGGAGGAAAGCTCTCCATACGTACTAAATCAACAGAATGTCACATGAACCCAGGCAACAGTGATAAGATGAGGGTTCGAATGGCTGCTCAAACTATGAGCAGTGCAGTAGCTGGTGCAATTTATGCATTTTTTTATAGTTGGGAAATCAAAAGACTAAAGTTCATCTGTACATATTGCAGAGTTTATTGGCAATGTCAGTAATTTGTTCGAGTCTTTCAACTCCGCTCAGGAAAGCAGTGCCTACAAACCACTGAGGTGTTTGCTGAGGGAGGATTCAGAACAGTGGCAATTTTGAGAGTATCTCAAAAAAAATTGGGCAATGGAGATTTTTTAATTCTCTTGGAAGGAAGAAGGTTAGTAACATCAGGGGGATAAGAGTTCTTTTTCAGGAATTTTCAAGTTCAAATAGGAAGTTCCTAATACCCAGGCAAATAAACCAGGATTTCTTAGAGAATTTATTTAGTACTGTGAGGAAGCATGGACAAGTCCAACGCTGGCAATTTGGGTCTGCCTTAAATACATGTATGCTAAACAAGCTTGTCTCTGGGAAAACAAGATCATCTAATTGTATTCAAGATACTGACTGTGTTCTAGATGACTTAAGGTCATTCCTAAGTCAGACAGGAACCCAAAGAAAAAGGAAGGCCAACAAACCTCAATTGTGAGATAACCTGAGATTTTGACAGTTTTGCAAATGCAATCAGTATGTTACGTTAGTGGTTATGTGGCCAGAAAGGTTCTGAAGAGCAATGCTTGCATTACATGCCAACAGTCATTGCTGTCTGATGCTAGAGAGCCAGACAACACTTTTATTTATTTCAGGGAATACTGTGATGGGAAGGAACTACTAACTTATCTCAGTGTAGCTTTGGTAACCCTTGTAGGAAAAATTGCCTCTAACAGAGGGAGTGGTTCCAAAAATTAATTCACAGGACCAATTGAGGGAAAGAATCACAAACAGTGTTTGTTTGGGTCACAGTGATTGGTTTGTTGAGGTTGGCTGTGCAGACTACCACGATGTTATGAAGTTAAAGATTGTGAGCTTTGTTTGCAAAATATCATTGCAGGAAGGAAACTTAACCAGTAACTGCTTTGAGATGTCTCTCCCAAAAAAGAAGTAATAATCCGCAGAAAATGAGGAATTTTTGCTTTAAATGTGATTTCCTGTATGTTTTGTCATGTGAATTTCATCTTTTTGACTAAATAAATTATTGCTATGAACTTGACATTCATATTATCCTTTCATAATAATATAACCTTGATTGTTTTTCCCCTAACTCCATGAATTATGCAAACGTGGCAGTGATTATGTACTCTGTAGCAAAGCTATTCATAAACATACATATGCCATAACATGTTTTCAACAAAAATAACACAATTGGAATTCAATAAAATTAATAGAACTGGAAGAATAAAATGATTTGCAAATTATGTTGAGACCTATGAATCTAGGTCAAAATTTGGGTCCATGACAGGGAATAGGGGCATTTCAATGCAAACAGTAAAGGGGTATCTCAATGGGTGGTTTGGGGCACTTTGGTCAGGAAAAGGTTTATTGAGTCTGCAAGGAGAATATTGAATTGATAAACTTATTTATTTTTTTTTGGAATGTTTAAGTATATTTTGTTTCAACCTGATTTTTTCTTGATTTGCTTTTTTTTGTCTCTAAAGAGTTTGGCCTAGGGGGAGTATTGGAATAAATGTTGTCCAATACTCAAATTTCCTTAGTGGCTATACTTCTGCACTCCATTATAAATCGGCAAAATTCCTTGTCTCGTGTCTATTGTTTTTGCATGAGATTCACTTGCGTACCATGTGAGTTTGTAAATGCATAGCCAGCATGTATGGATTTGTTAATAAACACATTTTCTGACTGAGAATGTTTAGAGGATATTGTTATTTCACCCATATCAACCATATAATACATAAAGTGTTAGATACCTGGGTTCTCAGGGCTTCAGAGGCGTAGCTAGGGGGGGGGGGGGGG
>KZ308913.1:0-28833 GCA_000376725.2 Ladona fulva | reverse complement strand
AGATAAGGGCTAAAGAACATCAACACTCTTTCAAAACCAACTCACACACATCACATTTTGCTAAACATCTTTTAGACAATAAGCACCATTCTGACTTTTCAACCACACTTTTACACTGCCAACAAGGAGGCCGCAAATTATTCTACCTCGAACAAATGGAAATAATACAACACATTAAACATAATTACACGCTTTCAAACATGCACCTTTTTCCGAGCCCTTCCCCCCTGCTGTCCACTGCAACCCTACTCCCTCTTCCACCCCCGAATCCCAAACCCTCCAATGCCAACTAATTTTGCTCCTACCTTTTTGTGATTGGTTGTGTATCTTTTCCCTCAAGTATATATACAGGGAACTTTTTGCATATTTGTGCCTGATGATGAACTTGTAGTTCGAAACCGGTCGCCGTTATATTAAAAAACCCTACTGTGGAATTTGGCTAAGTCATTTCTTACCTATCCTTACGGTATTCAGTTCAAACTCTTGAAGGGCATGAGCAGAATCGTCTCGCCACAAAATATGTTGCAAGCCACGGTGTCCAGGAGTAATCAAAATCTGGCATTTTAGAAATGTCTGTAATGAAAGTAAGTTTGAAATGCGTTTAGCAAGTAAGAAATAATTTTGCAACTTTGAACCAGCAAGCAATATATCGCTGAGTTACCGTTCGAAGAACGGATGAAGTATCCAAAACAACCCATAATTTGGAGCCTTGAAGGGTGAATTTATGAACTCCATGATCAGGTAGATAGCGTAACTCCCATGATGTAGATCTAGACATGTATAAGTTTCTCATACTCTTTCAAAAATTGCCAATTAGCAATTAACTGTGGTCGCTGCAACAATTTACGTTCCATGTTTATGCACTTCTTTGCAGCCTGTAAAATACAATTCTCCCAGGGAAGGTAACACACTTCTCGATCGTAATGAAACAATGTACCTTCCCTAAGTATTCCCTTAAGTTTTAGTAAACAATTCCCCACATTTATCCACCTCAAGATATTGAGAGACTTAAACCGTTAATTCCTTCAATTTCCATAACATTTTTTGTTGATTGACTAGCGGAATTTCCTCTCAGACCCCAAAGAGGTTTCAACTTTAGAAATTGTCCTAAATATTGTCCATTAAAATCCTTCCAAAAATGGAATCTATGAGAATTAAACCACAGTCTTCAAACGTTTTCCGCCCCACCAGCAAAACCTTAGGGAATAAATCCATTCCCAATATAAAATCCACCGAATCTGGTTTATCAAATTCTAAATCGTCCATTTGAAGATGAGAAATATTGTATCGTATGAAAGATGGAAGTGGAACTGGTGGAAGCGTAGCAGTCAAACGGGAAAGGACTACTGACTTAGTATTCAACACCGGCAGTGAAAGGCGAATAGGAGAAAGCGACAAAACAACCAACCCTCCGGTAGCTTAGAAGGGATTTGAGATAACCCAAAGTGTGAACAGTGATAAGGAAACACTGGGTTATTCAAACGCCTAACAGCAGCCAATGAAATATCTGACACTTGACTTCCAAATTGACCATTATACGAATAGATACGGTTAACCCATTACCATTATGCTGTTCTGAGAACAATCAAGTGCGCCGAACGGCAGTTCACACTCTACGAAAGAGCAGTCTAAGAGATCTGCGATTGTGAATGCGCACGAGGTCTGGGCGTTTGATATCGCCTGAATAGAAGAACAATTCGTTTGCCCATAATTATATTCAGAGTGCAATGTGGTGTCATTGTATATTTTGAAAATAGTACAACACATGCCTCTCTACTCGCATCTAGGAGCCCAATCACCTGATTTATACATTTAATCAAAGATTTTTCGAGCGTGTAAAACCCGGAGTATCATTGTCCCAAAATATCTTGAGATGAATGCCAATGTTGACTAACTCGTTCGCCTTGGTACTTTTCTGGGTGAAATTGCCAACAGAAATCGGCATCACAACCCGTGTGTGTAGATTTATAAGAAACTAAGGCCTTCACGTTAAGGCCAAACGAAGCTTGTAAAACCTTGATGCTTTTCTCAACGAAACTCAGGAATTGAGTAACAGATGGAAATGGTTCATCATTGAAGGCCTCTTCGAAGAGGGCAAGAGTCTCTGCGTCAACTACGCGAGCAGCTAATCTGAACAAAATTAATTCCCCCAAATTAGGAATGTTTAAAGTACTCAGGGCAGAGTGAATTTCAGAAAACTTATTCATAAACGACTGCAAAGCAGACAATGACCCCGAAGAAGAAACGGGAAATTCTAGAATTTTATCTAGGTAGTCGAATCCCAGATTTCGAGGATTGTCATAGTACTCACGTAACTCCTCCTAATCAGAAACAATGTGCATCGCCATACGGGCATAAAAGCGATAAGCGCTAAAGCCTTTCCTTGAAAAGACACCTTTAAATAGGTGAGCTTCTCCACTAAGGCAATATCCATTGTATCTTGCACCACAGATTTAAAGAAATATTGGAATTCTACCCGGTCAGAAAATCCCCCTGAAAATAGAGGTCACTCGATAGTAGGAAGACGAGACTTGCACCTGTGTGGGTCCATTATCCACACGATCAAATTCATTGGTGGTGGAAGGATTCAATGCTCGACGGGAAATGAAAAGAATAAAATAATACTTTTCTTCCATCTACTCGCCAACTTGAACGTCAACCAAGAAGACATCAGCTCGATTACAATTATCACAAGACTCAAGAATTCTCGCATGAGCGTCACAAAATTCCGAACATACGGTTCCCAGTTGAGAACAGCGTGTAAGAAACATTTCCAACACCGAACGACCAAATATTTCAGATCCGGAACCATCCAGCTCTTGCGAAATTGAAAAAGCATTACAAATAGTGTTTAATAACTGATCGCGTTTGAAACGCGGTAACTTCAGGAGGGAATAAAATTGTTCCCGTGTAATCACTCCCTCACTTTTGCCCCTTCACCTTCAGACATGGCTGAATGAAATTACCAAAAGAGTTTCACGAAAAAGAAGACTTTGTCAAAACTTCCCGGGTTTCTGCACCAAAATATGTAAGCACGTTAGGCCACAGAAGCGGTGACACGCAGCAAAGAAATTGAAGTCAATGGAGAAAATAATGGAGGACGTGATGGCGCTTACTCGAAAAACAGACCCTTGAAACTCCGCGTGGTGTCGTCTTCCACTGTTCTTGGCGATCTGTCTTCCGCCGAGCAATCACCGGAATTCCCTCTGGTACTCCCCAGAATTCCTTGCGCCCAAGTAAGGAAAGTCAAGGAGGGAGATTTGAATGAAAAGGAAATACGCATCGGCGCGAACAATCGGTGATGCGGAATAATAAAATAAACAATTCGGCTGAAGTAATAACAGTAACAGATGATGAATATGATGACACATTTCTAGAATATTTCGGCAAGTTGATACATTTTAGTTTATGCGATCTTTTAAATTCTTTTGCACATTCTTTTTTACAGTTTATATTACCATACTTATAGCAGTTTGCAATATTATTTGAGGTTAGCGAAAAAGAAAGTGATGGTGGTTGGCCAACATGACCAACATCATCATCATCACCATTCTGATCATAATCTTTATTTTCAGGCTTTCAAGACTTTCAGTGACGAGGCTTACGTGACGATTCGATATGAATATTGCCCATCCAACGAGTACCTTTGGTTCAAATAATGACCATTAGCTATAAGATAATCTTACTGTTTTGAATGGACCATGTTCTTTTAATTAATCTAGCAAATTATTTTTATCTTTAGATATGTAACTGAATTTTGTAAGTTCCATATCTTAAGTTATTAAACTCATGTTCTCTGTATTTTATAGTTTATAATCCGATTTTCATATTTTTGTTCGCCTGCTTTATTACCATAAATTTATTGTATGATATTGTAAAGGTTCAGTCTGTGCGCTGAAGGCCGTACAGGCGCCTAACCGAGGGGAAATTTTGTGACAAATGAACATTGAAATGAAAAGGGCTAAAAAAAGAAAGGGCGTGCGGTGCCTCAGCGGAAAAAGAGGAGAGAGACGCCGGGAGGGTAGAAGGGATCAGCTGGTCGAACGAAGAGGAGGCGTGAGGCTTCTTGGCTCCGGGACGCTGGAAGGGGATCTCCTCGTTTGCCTGTTCTACAACGGAGGTTCTTCGGCCGCGTTCTCACGCACGCCTAAGTAGTGCTTCTTCAAGTGTATATTTTCTCTTATTTTCTTATGATTTGATTTTAATGTGTTATTAAATGAAATTTGCATAATCCGATTTCTTGTGTTATTGAGTGTTAAAGATAGGATCCAGTCGCTATCCGGGTAGCGTTACAATATGTTGTGTTTATATGCATTTACGGCGTTTTCGCTGTTTTTTTTTCACTTCCCTTCTCGGTGGGTGTTTACCCGTAATGTGGGTTATTCCTTTGTGAACCTTCAGTTGCAAAGATTTTCTCCACACCGCACTCTTTCTTTTAGTTTATTAATTAGGTGACATGACCGATTAGTTGGCTTATCACGGTGAAAGCATTTTCATTTCAGAATTTTGTTTCCAGTGGCCCTAAACATCAAACCTTTTAAATAGGATGTAATAGAGATCTTGCAAACCTGAAAACTGTATGCAAAGTTGTATATCTATAACCAGCACAAACAAGGATAAAATATGCTTGAAAAGCTTGATACTCGTAGTAAAAAATGAATAAGGTCCTTTGGATTTCATAATACTAAATCAGATCCGCAAAACAGGTTTTTTTTGTATTCGCGAAAGCGGAAAGCAAATAAAATAGGGTTGTATTTACGAAAATGCGACTAAATGTGTGATTTGACACGTTCCCCTTTAGGTATAAAGATGTAACCATGCTGTACGATTTCTTTAAATGTATGCATTAATTTGTCAATTTATTTATTTATGTATATTTCCAAGGAGATACAGACAAGAAAAAAGTCTAACGGAACCGGGACTCGAGCCCGGGTTTTCCAATTGTCGGTTGGTTGTCCTATCCATTAAGCTATCCCATCAGTTATGGTATAGAGCTCAATGGTATATCAATCAATGGTTCGAGTCCCGGTTCCGTCACACTTTTTCATCTCCATTTCTCCTTGGGAATTTGCCTAGCTGCATGCCTTATAGTGCCAAGTACCAAAAATACATTTCCTTGTTATGTATATTTATTTATATACCTGTTTATTCATTTAATAATTGGTGCACTTATTTGTTTACTTTTTAGCTCTTTTTATATCAATACCATCCATTTATTTGTTGTTATTAGTTAGTATTGATTTTATTATGTTTTAAAGTAATCATTACGGTTAGTTTTTACTGTTTCGGCTACTGTTAATTTATTATTCATATTATATTTTATTATTGTTAATTTTATAGATCAATGATAGCCAGATATATTCAAATAAGAACAGAGGAAGAGAAAGATGCATTGGTTTGAAATGTATCTCACTGTTTCTTGTGACAAACTTCCAGCGTTGTTGTTCTTTCCCTTTCTATGTTTCAAGGAATTGTAATAACGAGAATGATCATGAATGAATAGATATATACGAGTGAAATATTCAAAATTGTGAGTTATCTTTCACTTGCATCAATATCTTTCCCCTGGTCCCTCCTTTTACGATGACATTGTGGTCCAACGATTATCGGCAAGAACGTAAGCATGGAAAAGTTCATCAGCTTGATGGGCTCGATAGTAGGCACTTATTTCCAAAAGATAATATGGTGCTATTCCGTGTTTCAATCCATACTCTCGAAACTCAGGAAGGATCCTGGAGTGAAATTTCATCAGGGTGTTACCGATATATATGATAAGCTCCGCGCCTGATTTGTCTCGACAATTTAGTGATGTAAATCGATGTTTCTTTATTAAATTTATTTACAGATTTGTCATTGATATTTAAATATAATTTTTAGAACGCAGAATTTGTTTCGTCGACGTAAGAGGTGCGGAGATTTCATTAAACTCTCACTATATTGTTATGTTATGTTTTTAAAAAGCCCAAAGATATTTCATCTTGCAAGACAGAAACGAAAACCTCTTATTCATTCAAGATGCTTACAGATAAGCGACTTCAAAACCACGTGAATATTTGTTCATCGATCTAAAACAGAGTGCCCATGATGATTAGAGAATAAGAACCATTATCTATACATAAAATAAATTTACTATCGTATACGTTCCAAAAATAAATAAAAATAAAAGGCAATTGTTTGACAATTGACAAAAGGGAATCGATCCTTAAATATATCTCGATCGGTGAAGAGCTGTCTTGATATGGTCAATGCTCTCAGCGAAACGAAATGTAAACAGATAGTAGCCACATTGAAAATATGTGATCAGAAATTAGTTCATCCCATCTGTTTGTGCGTAATAAAAAAGGTAATGTAAAATTGAAATCAGGTCATAAACACAGCAAATCACGTCGTAAGAAGATCTTGAGGAAAGTTCTAAGCGCTGTAGGTGTTAATAAAAGAAAATACGTATAATTTTTCAGAAAGGCAGTGGTAAGTTTCTCCCGGTAATTATCCGGTTCATATCTCAAATAATGGAACGCGTAAAAAAAATTAACTTGGTGCCTTGCAATATTATGGAATGATTTCCAAATAAACAAGATTCGAACCACACTTAGCGTCTCGACGAAGAAATGAAAAACACTGCATGCCGAGAAGATTCCCGACAATGATAAATGGAATATGTATAGAGAAATTCTATCAAAATACTTGAATCACATGATAAAAACAAAAAAAACTCTATATACTTGCCAGTTATTTGCATACCAGATATGCTTGATAAATAAATAACGTTATTTTGGGCGAAATTATGGCTAAAACATCTCCTCTACCATTTAATTCATCTTCAGTGTAACTTAGATCTGATTCATAAACAATAATAAAGGCTAATTAAATTAATAGGAGTAGAAAAATAATATTTGTGGATTAAAAAACTCGAGTGAAGTTCAAGAAAAAGTAGGAAAACACCCACAAAGAAGGGGGTATAAAACCTGTACAAACTGAATGATAGCAATAACAAAGAAGTAGAAAGCAAATGCCCTTATAACTTGAAAATGAAAAGACGGTCAAATTAAAAATACAAATAATACACACTACAAATAATGGACACTACCAATAAAATAAAAATACAGTATGAAATTACGCAGACATATTCTACGAACTGCCGGNAACCCTCCAATGCCAACTAATTTTGCTCCTACCTTTTTGTGATTGGTTGTGTATCTTTTCCCTCAAGTATATATACAGGGAACTTTTTGCATATTTGTGCCTGATGATGAACTTGTAGTTCGAAACCGGTCGCCGTTATATTAAAAAACCCTACTGTGGAATTTGGCTAAGTCATTTCTTACCTATCCTTACGGTATTCAGTTCAAACTCTTGAAGGGCATGAGCAGAATCGTCTCGCCACAAAATATGTTGCAAGCCACGGTGTCCAGGAGTAATCAAAATCTGGCATTTTAGAAATGTCTGTAATGAAAGTAAGTTTGAAATGCGTTTAGCAAGTAAGAAATAATTTTGCAACTTTGAACCAGCAAGCAATATATCGCTGAGTTACCGTTCGAAGAACGGATGAAGTATCCAAAACAACCCATAATTTGGAGCCTTGAAGGGTGAATTTATGAACTCCATGATCAGGTAGATAGCGTAACTCCCATGATGTAGATCTAGACATGTATAAGTTTCTCATACTCTTTCAAAAATTGCCAATTAGCAATTAACTGTGGTCGCTGCAACAATTTACGTTCCATGTTTATGCACTTCTTTGCAGCCTGTAAAATACAATTCTCCCAGGGAAGGTAACACACTTCTCGATCGTAATGAAACAATGTACCTTCCCTAAGTATTCCCTTAAGTTTTAGTAAACAATTCCCCACATTTATCCACCTCAAGATATTGAGAGACTTAAACCGTTAATTCCTTCAATTTCCATAACATTTTTTGTTGATTGACTAGCGGAATTTCCTCTCAGACCCCAAAGAGGTTTCAACTTTAGAAATTGTCCTAAATATTGTCCATTAAAATCCTTCCAAAAATGGAATCTATGAGAATTAAACCACAGTCTTCAAACGTTTTCCGCCCCACCAGCAAAACCTTAGGGAATAAATCCATTCCCAATATAAAATCCACCGAATCTGGTTTATCAAATTCTAAATCGTCCATTTGAAGATGAGAAATATTGTATCGTATGAAAGATGGAAGTGGAACTGGTGGAAGCGTAGCAGTCAAACGGGAAAGGACTACTGACTTAGTATTCAACACCGGCAGTGAAAGGCGAATAGGAGAAAGCGACAAAACAACCAACCCTCCGGTAGCTTAGAAGGGATTTGAGATAACCCAAAGTGTGAACAGTGATAAGGAAACACTGGGTTATTCAAACGCCTAACAGCAGCCAATGAAATATCTGACACTTGACTTCCAAATTGACCATTATACGAATAGATACGGTTAACCCATTACCATTATGCTGTTCTGAGAACAATCAAGTGCGCCGAACGGCAGTTCACACTCTACGAAAGAGCAGTCTAAGAGATCTGCGATTGTGAATGCGCACGAGGTCTGGGCGTTTGATATCGCCTGAATAGAAGAACAATTCGTTTGCCCATAATTATATTCAGAGTGCAATGTGGTGTCATTGTATATTTTGAAAATAGTACAACACATGCCTCTCTACTCGCATCTAGGAGCCCAATCACCTGATTTATACATTTAATCAAAGATTTTTCGAGCGTGTAAAACCCGGAGTATCATTGTCCCAAAATATCTTGAGATGAATGCCAATGTTGACTAACTCGTTCGCCTTGGTACTTTTCTGGGTGAAATTGCCAACAGAAATCGGCATCACAACCCGTGTGTGTAGATTTATAAGAAACTATGGCCTTCACGTTAAGGCCAAACGAAGCTTGTAAAACCTTGATGCTTTTCTCAACGAAACTCAGGAATTGAGTAACAGATGGAAATGGTTCATCATTGAAGGCCTCTTCGAAGAGGGCAAGAGTCTCTGCGTCAACTACGCGAGCAGCTAATCTGAACAAAATTAATTCCCCCAAATTAGGAATGTTTAAAGTACTCAGGGCAGAGTGAATTTCAGAAAACTTATTCATAAACGACTGCAAAGCAGACAATGACCCCGAAGAAGAAACGGGAAATTCTAGAATTTTATCTAGGTAGTCGAATCCCGGATTTCGAGGATTGTCATAGTACTCACGTAACTCCTTCTAATCAGAAACAATGTGCATCGCCATACGGGCATAAAAGCGATAAGCGCTAAAGCCTTTCCTTGAAAAGACACCTTTAAATAGGTGAGCTTCTCCACTAAGGCAATATCCATTGTATCTTGCACCACAGATTTAAAGAAATATTGGAATTCTACCCGGTCAGAAAATCCCCCTGAAAATAGAGGTCACTCGATAGTAGGAAGACGAGACTTGCACCTGTGTGGGTCCATTATCCACACGATCAAATTCATTGGTGGTGGAAGGATTCAATGCTCGACGGGAAATGAAAAGAATAAAATAATACTTTTCTTCCATCTACTCGCCAACTTGAACGTCAACCAAGAAGACATCAGCTCGATTACAATTATCACAAGACTCAAGAATTCTCGCATGAGCGTCACAAAATTCCGAACATACGGTTCCCAGTTGAGAACAGCGTGTAAGAAACATTTCCAACACCGAACGACCAAATATTTCAGATCCGGAACCATCCAGCTCTTGCGAAATTGAAAAAGCATTACAAATAGTGTTTAATAACTGATCGCGTTTGAAACGCGGTAACTTCAGGAGGGAATAAAATTGTTCCCGTGTAATCACTCCCTCACTTTTGCCCCTTCACCTTCAGACATGGCTGAATGAAATTACCAAAAGAGTTTCACGAAAAAGAAGACTTTGTCAAAACTTCCCGGGTTTCTGCACCAAAATATGTAAGCACGTTAGGCCACAGAAGCGGTGACACGCAGCAAAGAAATTGAAGTCAATGGAGAAAATAATGGAGGACGTGATGGCGCTTACTCGAAAAACAGACCCTTGAAACTCCGCGTGGTGTCGTCTTCCACTGTTCTTGGCGATCTGTCTTCCGCCGAGCAATCACCGGAATTCCCTCTGGTACTCCCCAGAATTCCTTGCGCCCAAGTAAGGAAAGTCAAGGAGGGAGATTTGAATGAAAAGGAAATACGCATCGGCGCGAACAATCGGTGATGCGGAATAATAAAATAAACAATTCGGCTGAAGTAATAACAGTAACAGATGATGAATATGATGACACATTTCTAGAATATTTCGGCAAGTTGATACATTTTAGTTTATGCGATCTTTTAAATTCTTTTGCACATTCTTTTTTACAGTTTATATTACCATACTTATAGCAGTTTGCAATATTATTTGAGGTTAGCGAAAAAGAAAGTGATGGTGGTTGGCCAACATGACCAACATCATCATCATCACCATTCTGATCATAATCTTTATTTTCAGGCTTTCAAGACTTTCAGTGACGAGGCTTACGTGACGATTCGATATGAATATTGCCCATCCAACGAGTACCTTTGGTTCAAATAATGACCATTAGCTATAAGATAATCTTACTGTTTTGAATGGACCATGTTCTTTTAATTAATCTAGCAAATTATTTTTATCTTTAGATATGTAACTGAATTTTGTAAGTTCCATATCTTAAGTTATTAAACTCATGTTCTCTGTATTTTATAGTTTATAATCCGATTTTCATATTTTTGTTCGCCTGCTTTATTACCATAAATTTATTGTATGATATTGTAAAGGTTCAGTCTGTGCGCTGAAGGCCGTACAGGCGCCTAACCGAGGGGAAATTTTGTGACAAATGAACATTGAAATGAAAAGGGCTAAAAAAAGAAAGGGCGTGCGGTGCCTCAGCGGAAAAAGAGGAGAGAGACGCCGGGAGGGTAGAAGGGATCAGCTGGTCGAACGAAGAGGAGGCGTGAGGCTTCTTGGCTCCGGGACGCTGGAAGGGGATCTCCTCGTTTGCCTGTTCTACAACGGAGGTTCTTCGGCCGCGTTCTCACGCACGCCTAAGTAGTGCTTCTTCAAGTGTATATTTTCTCTTATTTTCTTATGATTTGATTTTAATGTGTTATTAAATGAAATTTGCATAATCCGATTTCTTGTGTTATTGAGTGTTAAAGATAGGATCCAGTCGCTATCCGGGTAGCGTTACAATATGTTGTGTTTATATGCATTTACGGCGTTTTCGCTGTTTTTTTTTCACTTCCCTTCTCGGTGGGTGTTTACCCGTAATGTGGGTTATTCCTTTGTGAACCTTCAGTTGCAAAGATTTTCTCCACACCGCACTCTTTCTTTTAGTTTATTAATTAGGTGACATGACCGATTAGTTGGCTTATCACGGTGAAAGCATTTTCATTTCAGAATTTTGTTTCCAGTGGCCCTAAACATCAAACCTTTTAAATAGGATGTAATAGAGATCTTGCAAACCTGAAAACTGTATGCAAAGTTGTATATCTATAACCAGCACAAACAAGGATAAAATATGCTTGAAAAGCTTGATACTCGTAGTAAAAAATGAATAAGGTCCTTTGGATTTCATAATACTAAATCAGATCCGCAAAACAGGTTTTTTTTGTATTCGCGAAAGCGGAAAGCAAATAAAATAGGGTTGTATTTACGAAAATGCGACTAAATGTGTGATTTGACACGTTCCCCTTTAGGTATAAAGATGTAACCATGCTGTACGATTTCTTTAAATGTATGCATTAATTTGTCAATTTATTTATTTATGTATATTTCCAAGGAGATACAGACAAGAAAAAAGTCTAACGGAACCGGGACTCGAGCCCGGGTTTTCCAATTGTCGGTTGGTTGTCCTATCCATTAAGCTATCCCATCAGTTATGGTATAGAGCTCAATGGTATATCAATCAATGGTTCGAGTCCCGGTTCCGTCACACTTTTTCATCTCCATTTCTCCTTGGGAATTTGCCTAGCTGCATGCCTTATAGTGCCAAGTACCAAAAATACATTTCCTTGTTATGTATATTTATTTATATACCTGTTTATTCATTTAATAATTGGTGCACTTATTTGTTTACTTTTTAGCTCTTTTTATATCAATACCATCCATTTATTTGTTGTTATTAGTTAGTATTGATTTTATTATGTTTTAAAGTAATCATTACGGTTAGTTTTTACTGTTTCGGCTACTGTTAATTTATTATTCATATTATATTTTATTATTGTTAATTTTATAGATCAATGATAGCCAGATATATTCAAATAAGAACAGAGGAAGAGAAAGATGCATTGGTTTGAAATGTATCTCACTGTTTCTTGTGACAAACTTCCAGCGTTGTTGTTCTTTCCCTTTCTATGTTTCAAGGAATTGTAATAACGAGAATGATCATGAATGAATAGATATATACGAGTGAAATATTCAAAATTGTGAGTTATCTTTCACTTGCATCAATATCTTTCCCCTGGTCCCTCCTTTTACGATGACATTGTGGTCCAACGATTATCGGCAAGAACGTAAGCATGGAAAAGTTCATCAGCTTGATGGGCTCGATAGTAGGCACTTATTTCCAAAAGATAATATGGTGCTATTCCGTGTTTCAATCCATACTCTCGAAACTCAGGAAGGATCCTGGAGTGAAATTTCATCAGGGTGTTACCGATATATATGATAAGCTCCGCGCCTGATTTGTCTCGACAATTTAGTGATGTAAATCGATGTTTCTTTATTAAATTTATTTACAGATTTGTCATTGATATTTAAATATAATTTTTAGAACGCAGAATTTGTTTCGTCGACGTAAGAGGTGCGGAGATTTCATTAAACTCTCACTATATTGTTATGTTATGTTTTTAAAAAGCCCAAAGATATTTCATCTTGCAAGACAGAAACGAAAACCTCTTATTCATTCAAGATGCTTACAGATAAGCGACTTCAAAACCACGTGAATATTTGTTCATCGATCTAAAACAGAGTGCCCATGATGATTAGAGAATAAGAACCATTATCTATACATAAAATAAATTTACTATCGTATACGTTCCAAAAATAAATAAAAATAAAAGGCAATTGTTTGACAATTGACAAAAGGGAATCGATCCTTAAATATATCTCGATCGGTGAAGAGCTGTCTTGATATGGTCAATGCTCTCAGCGAAACGAAATGTAAACAGATAGTAGCCACATTGAAAATATGTGATCAGAAATTAGTTCATCCCATCTGTTTGTGCGTAATAAAAAAGGTAATGTAAAATTGAAATCAGGTCATAAACACAGCAAATCACGTCGTAAGAAGATCTTGAGGAAAGTTCTAAGCGCTGTAGGTGTTAATAAAAGAAAATACGTATAATTTTTCAGAAAGGCAGTGGTAAGTCTTTGAGTAGTTTTTCCGGTTCATATCTCAAATAATGGAACGCGTAAAAAAAATTAACTTGGTGCCTTGCAATATTATGGAATGATTTCCAAATAAACAAGATTCGAACCACACTTAGCGTCTCGACGAAGAAATGAAAAACACTGCATGCCGAGAAGATTCCCGACAATGATAAATGGAATATGTATAGAGAAATTCTATCAAAATACTTGAATCACATGATAAAAACAAAAAAAACTCTATATACTTGCCAGTTATTTGCATACCAGATATGCTTGATAAATAAATAACGTTATTTTGGGCGAAATTATGGCTAAAACATCTCCTCTACCATTTAATTCATCTTCAGTGTAACTTAGATCTGATTCATAAACAATAATAAAGGCTAATTAAATTAATAGGAGTAGAAAAATAATATTTGTGGATTAAAAAACTCGAGTGAAGTTCAAGAAAAAGTAGGAAAACACCCACAAAGAAGGGGGTATAAAACCTGTACAAACTGAATGATAGCAATAACAAAGAAGTAGAAAGCAAATGCCCTTATAACTTGAAAATGAAAAGACGGTCAAATTAAAAATACAAATAATACACACTACAAATAATGGACACTACCAATAAAATACAAATACAGTATGAAATTACGCAGACATATTCTACGAACTGCCGGGTATATGAGGAAATAAACAATATTATATAGACCTATGCGCTGCATGAATAATTAGTAATTACTCTTACAACTACAATAAGAAATATATTTACCGATCGCAAAAATTGATTATCTTCGATTCACTCGATTACAAGAACATAGTCACTATGATTCACTAAGAGTTTATTATCAATAGCAAAAAGTTAAAACATCAGTGGCACCTAAATACAGAAAAAAATATAAATGAAAACCGCATTATGATAGTTATTTAAAAATGAACAATCTATCTAGAAAAACATTGAGATAAGCAACATTTTATAAATAAAATATGGAATATATAGTCATCTCATGGAGATAAAACGAAAGAAGAATAGACGAGAAGAAACGAGGAAGGAAAAAATGATTTTGATTTAAAATTTTTTTCGCGCCACACTTTTCGGGCGGAGGTAATTTCATGTTCATACCGATTTCTCGGGTCTTATATGCCCGCGATGAACAACCGGAATTAGGTTTTTATAGGGATAAAAGCTCTTTCTTTTAGAAATAATTTGAAAAAGTTTCGAGAGGGTCTTTTTTTGTAAAAGTGAGCTGAATGTACCCAATTTTCGGCGTCGTAACGAAAATTACAATATTTGCACTCAATTTTTAAACTAACGGACGACATTAAGAAAATGAAACTTTGTATTCCAACATTTTGTACACAGTAGTTATGAGGCACAAAGTTTCGTGTTTATTGTATGTTTATTTCAAAAGATATGAAATGCCAAACTTTCAATTTTTTTCGAGCCATAATTTTTTGGGCCGATTTTGCTTCACATTTTCTTCGCAGATTTCGCTCATAAAAGATTTGTTATTATTTTGTGTAATAGAGCAACACGGGTTGTATAGGAATACCAAGTTTTGTTTTGCTCAACGGAATACTGCGTGAGATAACGTGTCTCAAACTTGCTAAAAATGTTGTCTAACTGTAGAAGGCTGCTGTAGGGGGTCAAATAAATGACTATATCTCAGCAAATATTTCATCGATGGATGTAAAACTTGGGAAATTTTCATAGAAGATATGAAGTTATGTTCACACAAAATTTCATTGAAATCGGCGATGGTCGAGCGGGGACCGTTGGTCCACTTGACATGGAATGGCCCTCCACTCTGCCGAAGCTGAGTTAGCAGATAGGAGGCTGCCAGTATATCCAATGGAATTTTGGCCCATTATCTTATTCTCAAGATGAAAGTTGTAGTTTCGATTGACAAAATCATGAAAGGCTCTGGGTACAAGAAACGCCGAATCGTCAATCGACATCATTCCTCGGTTGTATGTCGGAGAAGGTAGAAGTCACAGAGAAGTGAGAAGTCTAAGGGAAAAGGAGCTGTATCAAAAGTGTGAGTGAAATCAGTTTAAATATCAAAATAAAAGGGCGTCGCCAATCAGTGAAATGTGAGCTATATATATTTGATCAAACTTTTATATTCTCATTCTTATGACTTTGCAAAATCCGAGTTGGATCCATTCACGATCGATAAATATATATTATTAATAAAGCTTAACTCAGGAAATGTAGTAATTTACCACGAGGTAAATGATTACCATATTCAGATTGCTATGTAATTTAGGAAAGAAGGCATCATGTATCTTACCCAAACTTAGTCATTCCTATTTCAATCCAAGTCCAACCATTATGACTAAATCCAATTCATTTCATTTTTAGGCCAAAATAATAAAAAGTATAATTAAAATAACTACAAAATATCATGAGATTATTTTATCAATCACAACAAAATATATAATTCCTATAGAAATATAGTAATCAGTAACAAATTTTGTGCATCTAAGAAATATTCTTAATTCATTATGACAGAGCAAGCAAGCATCTTCATAGTAAAATTGAGCATTTCAATTTTCTTTTATTATTAAGTGGTCCATAATTCTTGTGAGAGGTAATACTTTAACTTACTTTAAGAAAATAATAAGCAATCTTTACTAAGAAAGTGGATGGTTGGTTAATTATTCAATAAAATTTTAATATGAACAGAGAAAGTGGCAATTTGAAGTGAGACTCTAAGAGCATCTATGTTTCTTTGATTCATAATGTATTCAAATTAAGTGTTAATACAACAAAGTAATTAAAACTACTAAGATTGACAAAATTTTTATATCACATTCACATTGATTTAAGCAATTCTATTTTATAACATACATTTGATTCACATAATGTCCAGTGTAAGTATTCCTTGAATTAGAATTGCCTGACTTCTATTTCTATTACAGCAAAAGTCATACTTCTAAATTATTGCAAGTAATATACTCAGAGTATATATTTAATTTACTGAACATTTATGCTTTCATTTAAAATGATATGCAAAGGTAAGATGTAATGGTAACTTTCACCTTTGTCTAATTCATTTACTTCCTTTCAGTAGAGCACTGGATCATCTCTTTCAGATCCAAGTCTGTGGTGCCAGCTTTAACCACCTATTGAGAAGCAATAAATGTATAGTAATTAAACTCCTCAAGATTTCTCAAGGTTCTATAATAACCTTGCTTTAATAATAATAAATGCCTAATAATAAGAAAAACTCAAGATTCCTTACTTGGAATTGCATGTTCAATAAAATTAAGAAATTGCATTAACCTGTTCTCCTCTTCTATCCATGGTCCTCCATGTTAAGGATTATTATGGTCTCCTGGTTAAGCATTAGAATGTAGTAAATTAAAATAATTCATGAGGTCATTACATTTCCTTACTATCTTCCAAAATTATCCCATTTTCATGTCTTATTAGATATGCAAAAATGTTTCATTGAAATATACAACTGGCACTTTAGTTTCAGTATATTTAAACTGACCACTAACTTTGCCCTCCTTCAAGATATACAAAGTTATTTCTTTTCTGAAGGGACTCTTCCAAAGAATCTAACATAAACGTGGGGTTTTGTCTCTTTTCCCCCCTTTTTATTTATTTTAATTGATTTTATTCATACTATGACTAACCCGCCACATTGCTGTAAGTAATATTCATTGTTCTTGTTGGAGTAGAAATTAAATGATGGAAATTTACCATCACTTTTGATAGCCAGGATGTTGAGAAGTTCCAAAACGATCTCAGCTATCAGGGCACCTTATAAAACCTACTACTACTACTAGTCATTGCAAATTTAGCTAAACGTAATGAGGTGAGGTAAAAGCCATAATATATAATAGGGAAGACACTTTTACAATGACTTCAATAGTTAACTTAGGTCAATTTAATGATGTTTATGTTTGCTGGAAACATTTAGCTAATATGCACTTTTTCCTCCTCAGCTATTTGGACTAATTTCTTCAATGTTACTGTTCTGCGCTGTTACTCACAAAATCACCAACTTATAAAGCATCTGCATATGCTATAAACTTTTGCAGCTGAGTGAGATGTGAGAGAGCAACATTTATATAGATTGAGTGTCTTAGTTATGCATATTGTCTTTTTGATGCTGTTAACAAATTAAGGCTGCTTGAACTTGCAGTAGATCATTGATAGCTTATCATATCTAATGGTGTCATTTTGGGAGACTTCGTGACCATTGGTTAAAGCTTCTGTCTCAAAAGTGGTTCATTTCAGGTTCAAGTCCTGATCCTGACAGTCTTTTTTCATGTCATGTTCTGATCAATCAAAGAGAAAAATAAATATATTTTGTCACTAATACTATGTAAAGTTGAAGGAGAAACAGATGTGAATTATATCAACGTCACTGGGACTGGAACTTAAACTCAGGTATCCCACTTTCCAGGCATGAGTTCTAACCATCACACTACAATACCGACTCAGTTCCACAGCATTGAGAGAATGCATTTGTGAGCAGTGTTAAATCATACTTCTGAATCATTGCAAGTAATATACTCAGAGTATATATTTAATTTACTGGAAATTATATGCAAAATTGGAAGATTTATTTACAATTAACAAAAATATCTTCTGTACTTATATCCTATAGGATTATAATCAATACATAGAACATTTTATATTGAAGCTCAACCCCCTCATTTTGGTAAATTATTATATTTGGAATAATGAACACTATGAGAGCAAAGTGCTTACTCTTAAATGTTTATTTTAGGTGTTAACTAAACAATGGCAAAACTATAGCTATGTACAATGTTAAAGAAGGATATACAAAGAATGCAACCTTGGTTTACAGTATTTGTAACCAATGACAAAGTTCCTGAAAAAATGAAAAGGAACTGATGAACAAGCAAAACTAAGCTTTCCAAAATTCAAACAATGAAAAAAAATTAAAAATAAAACATTAATTAATTCAAAGCAAAAGTCATAACAGAAACTATAACTTGTATGATAACAACGAAAAGCACATTTGTTTCTGAGAATTAGGAATATGCTCCTCTTTATATGATCCATGACTTTATATTTCCAAGGTTCTGAAGAAAGTAGTAAGACCCCATAACAGATTTCGCCAGTATATTTTAAATTCCGGAGAGTTTTGGGTAAACCGGTTGAATGTTGTATTAAACAATTTATCGCAAATTTAAACAATGTTGTAAACAATATATGGTACTGTCAAGAATACATTTATAAAGATACATTCAATCCCTATCAAAAACTGAAAGAATAAGTTCTCTTATATGTTTCACTCAAAAGCTATGATCCTTCAAAACAATCCATGTTCGCCGATTTTTGCAAAAATTACGAAACTTTAAAAATTAATAACTTGGCGAAAAAAAATTTTAACGAGCTAAAACTTCATCACTATTGGTTTCTCGAGAAAGTACGCAAGTATAAAAAATTTCAAAACTTTTAAAAAATAGAGGGCAATTTCTGTCCGATTTCACGTGGAATGGCCCGTATAATGAAGACATGAGTAATACTAGTATCTTATAAATACCTCCAAGCTTTGATCACCTTTCTTTTCTTAAACAAGTCACCAGATCTTAGATAATATTGAAATTAATTCTTAAAAGGTTATATTAATTGCAGGTTTCAAGAAAGTGGTAAAAAATTGTTATTTTGCAGATTACTCATGCATGATTTTATAATGCTCTTAGGCTTTCCTGGTGGATTGCTTGTAACAAGTTTTCTCATGTTTCCAACCAGGTAATTTCTGCAAATGTTGGTAACAGCAATGTATCCAAAAATTACCTGGTTGGAAACCTGAGAAACCTTTTTACATGATTTTTTAATCTTTGTCACTATTTTCTGCATTAAGAGATTCGAAAAAAATATATACAAGTATTTTCATGTCCTAGTACAAGCAGGACTTGCATAGGAACTTTCCTATGAAGCAGTGCGAGTACAACTCAATGACATGATTGATGTAGAAAAGATCCAAGGTCATATGAAGAAAACTGCTAATGGGTCCATAAAACATTTTAAAATAATGATAGATAGATAGATAGATAGATAGATAGATAGACCCTTTATTTACAAGGTTAGGCCCATATGGGCATCTCTTCCACCTAACCTCATATTTACAAAACATATGAGGTTAGATGATATGTACAAAACATAATTATAACTAAAAGAAAGAATTTTGTGTGGGAAAAAATCATTGCAACCGAAGGATGACAAAGAAAAAACCCATGTTGCAGGAAAACACCCACAGAGCTATGTGTCTAAATAGTAATAAATTCTTTATGTAAATTGTGAAAATTGTAAGAAATAAAAGTGAAAGTTCAAATTATCCATGTTTATTGATTATTTATGCATCCTCCTGCCATCATTAGCCCAGAATATCAAGAGACTAGGTTTATTTAACTAAAGTTTATTTGATATTTTTTGAGTCTATGAGGATGATGAAATACATTGCTTCATTAAAGTGTCTTCCTCTCTGTCTTAAGTAGCTGGTGTGAATGAAACTGTTAGCTATGAAACCAAGGGTTAATGCTGTGTTAGTTTACCTCTTGTGCCTTAAAGCAATGTTTCCTAACTTTAATGTGCCACTTCCCATGTCTTCAACACAACCAAATCTCACAAATAAGTGATAACTTTTACTGCTTTACTGATTCACATAATTAAATACTCTTCATATAAATCGTTTTTGGAAAAAACCTATAGGAAGATTTATTTTTAACTAATGAAATTATTAAGAAAATAAAAATTGAATGAAATAAATTTACTTAACCCTACTCAAGTACCACCATACAGATTTATAAGTCTCAGTAGATGGACGCTTCCCATCACTTGGGAAACTCTGCTTTGAAGGATATTTTAGCTCACCCATGGTGAATATTTCCTGTTATTAGGTGTTTCAATTCCTACTTCCATATCTTGATGAATATAAAATTTTTCATTAGTTCTTTNATGGAATAGTTACTTGACATTTAGAATAGAATCCAAGAAATTAATTGCATACATTTAAATGGTGGCGCTATTTTTATCCATATTTTAGCTGACAAAAATTCATATTTTTGCCCTTTTACATTCAGAATAACTAAACCAGATAAATGGATTTTTTTTAATCAAGGAGAGTAGGGTAATTTTCTACATTCCATAAAATGAATATTAAAATTTAGTAATTACAAAGACGAATGATAAACATCAGTTACAATACTGTAACTAGGAATACAAGATAATAATCAACCTTTAGTTAGTTCGTTATCTTTATAATCTAAATATTTTTTCTTAAAAATTATTCAGAAGTTGAATTTCATAAATCTCGCAATTTTATATAGTTATTAAAGAATTATAGTAATCGCAGTAGTAGTTTCCACCCCTCCCTCCCCTTACTACCGCTACTGCGCCACCCCTATCCGAGTATAAAAAGCTTTGCAGGCGTTCGAATCGTCCTCTCTTCTCTTGATTGCTGAAGGTTATGGTTCAACCCTCGTCGAAGACGCACCGCTGCCGTACGAAGGACGTCGTCTGGCGATGAAGACATCGTTGTAAACTGTTGGCTGCCGATTTTCGTGAGTCCTATTTAAGATGGTAGTGTTGAAATTTTAAATGTTCCTTATTTATATAGGTTGTAGTGTGTGTGATTTGATCGGTTCCCAATATCTTCGCGAGAATATGTTATTTGTGAAGTAAAGGAGTTAACCACGTGGAGTTGATGTTAATGAAAGTGAGATTTCGTTCAAGTGAATAATCTTGTCGCAGAGATTTTGAGCCATACCATGCCGTCATCGATTGAGTTGCTTGCTCGAACGTTGCAGTATTATCTCAGATCTTTTTAAGAAGCAACTAGAGTGGTTGGAATCGTTGGAATTCTGATTGAGACGTCCTTTCTTCGTCAGTTTGTCTCAAATTTAAAATCGAATGCGTATTTCCCCAACAAAATACCCTTAAATTTTCTGTTCAATGGAGAGCCTCATTTGACCAACTGATCCTTTGAAAATTTACCGAACAATTTACGTATTTTCACAAAATCGGAAACTTGGATTGAATGTTTAGATTTCATTATTACTGTTCGGTTATCTCAGTTTTCTCACTTTGATGCATCGACGTTTATTCGATTAACCGGGTGTGATTTCGGCATCAGCGGTACATATTAGCATGCATTATCTACTACATCGCTTATGACTAATTTGAATCCAGAGTTAACTTTCGTTCGCATTCGAGCATAGGAATCTCCGGATAGATAACCATTAAGTTAACATTTCTTAATTTTGCTGGTCCCAAATTCTCTCAGATTTAATGTTGTACTTAAAACATGTTGGTTGCGTGAGCCTTAATCGTGAGCGTTGCCTGAAAGTAACCCCATAAGCCATCAGAACGTGTAGCGGAAATCTGCCTTGTGCGCGTATGCATTTATCCTCGTGAGTCAGATGCATGAATTAATTTTCTCGAATCCTATCTTTTAGCTTATTTTCTGATAGCGGCTTTAATTAAGTAATGCCGAGATTTTGTGAACGCATTGATTTCGTGCCGTTGCAATGAATAGGTGATTTCCGTAATCAGAGCTGACTTGAAATACGCTCACGCGAGGGTGAGTCACCCGAGGAATACCCTTACCTGCGCCTCCGTCGTTGTTCGATCAGGCGTTTCGACGACTCGATGAACGTTCAGTACCTAGAGGCTGCGTAACTTGCTAAATTTTTGATAGTATTGTTAACAGCTGTCACTTTGAAAAACGCTGAGAATGGACTACATTAAATTTAAAGCTTGTTCTCTAAGTGAGAGAATTTTTAAAAGTCTGTGTTACGTGAGTTTATTATCATAAATTCAAACGCTAAAACCTCCGTAGAATGGTGTGCCCTGCAGCGGTTCCTTCGCATGCATTATCTGAAACCAGTTCCGGTGATTGTGAAAGTTATTTCATCCATTAAGAAATCGACGTAACGTCAGCCATTGGCACTCTAATGGTGATTCATTTCTTCATGCAACTTCGATAATTTCTCGAGTTAATTTAATCTGCTCTTTTAAGTCTAGTTTTAGGATAGGGCGCTTCGTTGCCAGGGAATTTGTTGAATTTTTATTATTACAGAATGTTACCCCAGTCGGTAAAATTTCAATATTCGAGACCATTAATTCATTCTTTGCAGAAATTCTTAAAGCAGGTTTTATCCTTTTTAGGGTTTGATTTTTGAGATTATGTTCATCCTACGTTGTAATTGCTGCAGAGTTTAGGACTGTCCTTCAAATCGTTTATATCAATTACCAAGTGAAGTGTTATTTTCCTCTTTTAGATAGTTTAAATTAAATGGCTTAATTTTTCAAGACCAGTTAAAATATCTCTTAATGTTGTCAACAATTGCTTTGAGTCTAGCTTCATATTACCTCAATATTGCAAAGTTCAATTGTCAACTTATCTTGCAAATGTTAATAATTTGAAATTCAAGGTAAAAAATATAATTTTCCACTGAAGCTTTACTATATATACGGATTTGTCAAATGTTGCTTATTTCCAATTCAAATGAAATATAATTTTAAATTGAGTATTTTTTAATTTACAACTTACCTTGCAATAGTTGCATAGTTCTCGAAGCCTTTTCTTGAAGTCCATTTTCAGTTTAAAATGATTCAAAGTAGATTTTTTGAAAAATGTTTAAAACTCTTGCATGTTCAGTGTTCAGCAAGCCTTTCGTTGAAATCCAATTTCAAATAATTTTCCGGTACAAAGTGAAAAGGTGCGATTTCATGAGGATATTTTATTCTATGTAATCTCCAATGTGTAATGTTGACTAACTTCTACTGCAGGTTTAGTTCAAAACAAGTACTTGGCTGGATACATGGAGAAATTGCAGCAAAGAAGACACCAGGAGTATATTTTTGATGTGCTTTATTGAAATATTTTGCAATGTACATTTTGTTACAGAGAGCAATAAATAAATGTCAGAAAGAACATTTTCAAGTTTCATTGTGAATATGTCCATCTCCTCACCCGCCAGAATTTTTGGAACAGCAGAGGACGTCAAACCTGGGCCTATCTCGGAGCTCAAAAGAGCAATTGTTTTTCCTGGAGCTGTGGCAGCCATCTTTGTTTTCTGCACTTGCATTCTCAGTGATCTGGGTCTTTTCAATGGCTATGTCCAGAATAGTTCTAAGTGAGAATTATTCTGGACATAGCCATTGAAAAGACAGATCACTGAGAAAACAAGTGCAGAAAACAAACATTGATCTGAAAAAATAAAAGTATGAAACATGAGAAAAAAAGACTTGTAATTTTTTTAACCGACTGAATGACCTTGGGGACTTAGTATAATTTTTCGAGCTGAACTGGCATCAAAGGGTTAAAGCAAAATTTCTGGAAATTCTAGAATGTTCTAGAACTGGCAACAAAGGGTTAAAGCAAAAGTTCTGGAAATTCTAGAATGATCTGGAAGCTACAAAACTGCATGATTTCTACCAGTTAACTCAATACTCAAACTTAAACTGAAAAACCACGGAAATATAAAACAATACTTAGTTATTAAAATTCAACACTATTTGTATGAAATAACAAGAAAATGACGAGAACCAGAATTTAGATACCATGCAATATATAAGAAATAGTAAAAAATACTTAGAAAATTTAATTCAAGAACTAGAAGAAACAATTGAAAAATTATGAAAACTAGCATTAAACTATCTTGCTTAGAGAGATAAATAGAACACATTTCAAAGAATATCAGAAACAATTTATAATGAAAACAAGAAAAATTGCTATCGTAATGAAATTTGGTTTACCATTTGGCAGAGAACTTGAAAATGACACAGGCCTTAAAGAATGAGGTAAGTCAGAGCAAACTTAATATGGATATCACCATGCTAACTATACAGACAATTCCAGGAATAATTTATCACTCAAATAGAAAAATCTAGAAAGTATGTTTTTGAAAGGCAGGGATTGTCTTTGAACTGCAGTATTCCTATTAAAAAGAGTGCTTGATTCAATTGAAACTTGGAACAAATTGAACTAAGAATTAAAAAGGGCTTGAAAACTTCACTACCTGTAGTGACCTATAGATCCTAATAAACATGCAGTAAAACCTCAAATGGAATTGAAAGGAGTTACCATCTCTAAGAATATGCTAAATAAATGCTTGCTATAAACTAAACTCTTCCAGAACTTCAAAAATTAGTCTTCACACTACATTTTACTATTTCCAAGGTTTAAAATGTATTACGACTCTAAAAAATCAGTGCAAGAAAATCTGTTCAACCAAAAAACAAGAAAATGCTATGATCTCTGAGTTGAATATATTAAAGATAATTCCTGTACAATAACAACAATTAGATCATTGATCTTCTACAAGGTATGAAGAATTCATTACAGTAATTGAAAACATAAGTGTAAGAAAATTTGTTCAACCAAAAAAACAAGAAAATGCTATGATCTCCGAGTTGAATATATTAAAGATAATTCCTGTACAATAACAACAATTAGATCATTGATCTTCTAGAATTTATGAATTCGAGGACTTGAATAATATTTTAAGCACAGGCTGATTTCATCTCACTGAGTGATTCCTATCGAAAGGCTGCATTTAGCAACAAAAAACAACTAGAAACAGAACAAATTTCCAAACCCTCTCAATCCTTGAACTTTGAAAGTAAAACATTTCTGATAGAGATTTCAAATTTTTCAAGGATTTCAATTTATCACTAATGTTTAGTTCGGAAAGTAAAATACATTTTCAGTGAATTATTTCAAAGTCATCCTTCTAGATGATTTTACTTGCTTATCGTTAGTCCTAAGCAAAATTTAAATTGCTTCCAGATCAGAATTTCAACACACAATCTTTTTCATAAAATTGAGATTTTACTGCCTTATATGCCAATTTTTCTTGAGATTACTAAATACATATGTAACTTGAGGAGATTAAGCTTAAAAAATATGGACTAAAGGATTTTTGCCTTTTCCATTGACTGAAAGCAGTTTTAGAAAAAGATTACATTTACTTAAAGGAAACAATATTAACTGGTAGCCTGATATTGTAGTTGAAAGTATCAAACGATTGCAAAACATCTCCATAACTAAGAATGAATTACCCTGGAAATGGTATTTAGCAATAATAATAGTCTCCCCTTCATAAGGTCTCTGGGATTTGCACTTAAGGCTCAACCTAACAGTATGAAATGAATGTATTTTACTGGCACATGCTTTCACTGTATTTAAAAGGAAATAGGAGCCACTAGTAAAATAGAATAATTAGAGCTGAAATTGATCAAATAAAAAAGTAGTTGGAAAAACACATGATTCTGAGATATAATACAAAGGACACTTGATTCGCTCAACAATGCCAAAAAACTCTATAATGCAGGGATCACTGATAGATACACGATTTGATACTGGGAGAAAATATGAAAGAAATCTACCAGCCAAAGAAATTTTCAGCTGCTGAAAAATATCCAAACTTTAGGCACGTTCATAATTATACTATCTAACTGGAGGGGTTATAGAAAACATGTGAAAATTCACATCACAACCTCATATTGTGTTTACTCCAAGAAAATGACACAATGTGTACCAAAAATTATCTAGGAGAAATGCGTTCCTCTAAAATTTTTAACAAAAAAAAACAACAACTTACAGTTACACATTATCACATGCTTGCATGCAGATGCTGCTTCCAGGGTCTCCACGTAGACACTCTTCACAAGCCACTGATTTCACAGATGATAAACTCACTTCCCTTCTTCAAGTCACTATGAAGAAACAGCTCGCAGGTAGCTAATAAGCAGGCTTCAGTAGAATATATTCAAGGTTCCTCAGACAAGTGACCTGGACTACTTAAAAATAAACATTCTTCATCACTTAAGTTGAAAGATTAATTAGTAAAAGTTACTTTACTAAACCTCAACTATTTAAGTTAAACTAGGTGATCAGAAGCATTTCTCAACGAAACCTTATTCAAGTCTTCAGNCTAAATACATATGTAACTTGAGGAGATTAAGCTTAAAAAATATGGACTAAAGGATTTTTGCCTTTTCCATTGACTGAAAGCAGTTTTAGAAAAAGATTACATTTACTTAAAGGAAACAATATTAACTGGTAGCCTGATATTGTAGTTGAAAGTATCAAACGATTGCAAAACATCTCCATAACTAAGAATGAATTACCCTGGAAATGGTATTTAGCAATAATAATAGTCTCCCCTTCATAAGGTCTCTGGGATTTGCACTTAAGGCTCAACCTAACAGTATGAAATGAATGTATTTTACTGGCACATGCTTTCACTGTATTTAAAAGGAAATAGGAGCCACTAGTAAAATAGAATAATTAGAGCTGAAATTGATCAAATAAAAAAGTAGTTGGAAAAACACATGATTCTGAGATATAATACAAAGGACACTTGATTCGCTCAACAATGCCAAAAAACTCTATAATGCAGGGATCACTGATAGATACACGATTTGATACTGGGAGAAAATATGAAAGAAATCTACCAGCCAAAGAAATTTTCAGCTGCTGAAAAATATCCAAACTTTAGGCACGTTCATAATTATACTATCTAACTGGAGGGGTTATAGAAAACATGTGAAAATTCACATCACAACCTCATATTGTGTTTACTCCAAGAAAATGACACAATGTGTACCAAAAATTATCTAGGAGAAATGCGTTCCTCTAAAATTTTTAACAAAAAAAAACAACAACTTACAGTTACACATTATCACATGCTTGCATGCAGATGCTGCTTCCAGGGTCTCCACGTAGACACTCTTCACAAGCCACTGATTTCACAGATGATAAACTCACTTCCCTTCTTCAAGTCACTATGAAGAAACAGCTCGCAGGTAGCTAATAAGCAGGCTTCAGTAGAATATATTCAAGGTTCCTCAGACAAGTGACCTGGACTACTTAAAAATAAACATTCTTCATCACTTAAGTTGAAAGATTAATTAGTAAAAGTTACTTTACTAAACCTCAACTATTTAAGTTAAACTAGGTGATCAGAAGCATTTCTCAACGAAACCTTATTCAAGTCTTCAGTAACAACAAGGTTTTTCGATAACAGGCCACGTTACAACATTAAATCGCGATCTTCAATCACGAATCATAATTATTCAATACATTATCATACATTTGTAAACGTCAAAGAACCTTCAATGAATATTCGACACGTGAAGGAAATTTGATACTTCAACAAACATTCAGATTGATTTTGTCACTTTCAGGAAAGTGCTGATTGAAATTGATTGTTCATTAAATTTGATTCCTTTTACGAAAAAACTATCATACATTTGTAAATATCATCAATATTTTTTGTATCATACATTTGCACTATCATATATTTGTAAACAAAACAAATACTAATTGAAAACGTTTCCTACCTTACCAATCAGTTTTAATTTATCCTTACCCTGCGCCTCATGCTCACACTCTGGCGAAAAAGATTTCTCGCGCTTCTTCCGTGTAACAACTGAGGACCGACACATGTCTAAAGCGCGAAGTACAAAGCTGATTATTTGTGATATCTTACTTCACCAAGGTTTCTATGTGCTAACAATAAAATAACACTGGAAATATACATTTAAAAATTTAAAAAGTGTTCTTTACCTGTGAATTTTCCATATTTAGTAAAACGAACGCGAGGGAATGTAAACATTTCAGGGAACAGCTGTTCCCTCGCATGAGTTGTCTGCTCCGGTGATAATAACATCTTACCAAGTTTATCCATGGTGAAATGTAGCTTCGCAAATCCAGTTATTAGCATATTTCTTTTGCATAAAAACTTCGAAACTCTAGGATGCCCTTGAAGTCAATACTACTATATACTACTATACTAAAATATATTTCTTGATGCCCCATATTTAAATTTTAAATCTTTGTTAAAGCTTTTTATTACGAAAGTCCACTCAATTGTAATCGACCTTCAAATACAAGCTATTGAAGTGGCAGCGTCGTTGTTTATCGAGCTCACAGTATGGTTAGTATAATCTGATTGTAATATTACTAAATACTCTAAACCCTAAATTAAATGATGGATGGATTCTTAATAATGTTAACTGTTGATTGTTACAACAATAAACTTATATCTAGTGAGAACATGGGCTGTTTCCAAATTAATGATATATGAAGTTAATTAGGGTCTCCTTCCCTGGTTTCTACAATTAACGCCACCTCCTACCTCCACCGCCTACTCCTCTTGGTTGAATGAAAGTATCGTAAAGTGCTCCGACAGCTTATGTCATTTCTCACGTAGGCCCCCACCGGGAATCGAACCCGTGACCGCTTTCACCGAAGTCGAACGCGTTGCCCACTTGGCTATCCGAGAACCCAGTTGAATGAGATATTGTCTCATATATATAAGGGCCGTAGCCAGTATTTGTCTAAGTGGGTGCCCTGCGATCGATGGAGTAAACCCAAAATAGCGTACAATCTAGGGGTTGGGAAAATTTTCTCCTAAAACTGTACTAAAAATGACAAAAACATATTTACACATAACCTGCGAATAGTATGTGTTACTGAGAATATTTAAAGGTTTATAT
>KZ308912.1:416361-450951 GCA_000376725.2 Ladona fulva | reverse complement strand
TTGGAATCAAAGGAAGAAATTAATCATATCAAATGATCAAATAGTACACGGAATTCCACCCCAGACATTACGAGCGATCGACGATCGACCGAAATTGGCCTGGTGATCGACCAGTCGATCGCGATCGACTTGTTGGCCACCCCTGATATAGAGGATAGGATCATTTAACCTACCCTGGCATGGAACTATGGACTGATATGGAAGTGGTAAACCAAGAATTCCATAATATCAAACTTGACAACTACCTGAATTATCCTGGATTTGATGCTAGGAAGGTTCAAATTTCACCTTTTTAAAATACATGCCGAGGATTTTAACATTTTTTGCAGTACTTCCGAGATAGAGAAATGGCTATAACTTGGATTGTGGATAGGATTCATGGCTGTGTGTAATATTTCAGGTAGACAACTTCCCAATGGATACTTCCATTGACACCATATGCCAAATTTAGGAGACCCAAAAGAGAAATGACCATGAATAAACCCTAATGGGACTGAGGGAGGAACCTGCACCTTTCACTTTCTGGGTGATTATCTTGCCAGAATATTCAGCCAGAACTCATGTAGTTTGGGAGACATCGTATACAATGGCTAGAACAGTCATCTGGAAAGTGGGATTAGTGGAGGATTATTTTTCTTGGCCCTGTTAGCCTTCACTCTTTCTACTTTGAAAAATTCCTAGGCTCACACATAATTGTGCGAACTCACCTATCATTGTGGAATGTATTGATTATCTATAAGCAGAAAAAAAGATAGTGGCTTAATTCCTTGAATTTGAAGCTTACAAGAAAATTGTTATACTTCTGTTTATCTTAACTTAAGCACAAGTATGGTAACATTACTCATGGGCCTGTACAGTAATATTTTTTGTTGAATTTTGTTCTCTTACCAAAATATAGTGGCATTGAAGTCATAATTTTTACCATAAAATGAAGTGTATGATAAAATTGTTTGAATCCAGTCTTCATTTTACATTCTACCAACATATATAGTTTTAAAATAACATGAAACAAGAATTGTGAGATGAGTGGAAAAAAGAAAGCCAAGTAAAGATGATATAGTTCTTTTGAAACATCATAATGGTCATAAAGGTGCATCCATTAAGTAATTGGCTGTCTTCTTCCTCTATGCCATAGAAAAAATCATACTGTTATCAAAGGTTGACCAGGAATCATTTTCTTAAACGAATTAACATTAAATTGCTGTTTTACTGTAATTGGTTGAATAGTATTTGTGCAAAACTCTAGTTATTCACTAAATGTGAGAATGTTAAATTAAGGTTTAGTTTTTCTAATTAGCAAGGAATGTACATAATTCTGTGCTGTGAATCAGTTTTCNGGGGGGGGGGGTTAATCCTGAATCCCGACACCGACAGAAAGATATAGAAGTCGGAACGGACCAATGTGTTTTATCTTTTCTGTTAAGTATTTCCAGTGTATCTTTCGATAGCCATTCAGCGGAATAACTTTTAAAAGTTTTAATTTTTTCCAGAATTTCTAGAGAAATTTCTGTACAACCCCTTTTTCTCATGTAAGTCGACAATCCTTTCCCATATTCGAAATTATGTTAATTCCTTTATTGGACAGTTTTTTTCCCAGGTCACTGTTTGCGGGTTTCTTTTCTGGTGTGTTTTTCATGGTTCACGATTTTCTTATTTTTTGTGCAGTGATATTGGATTATCAAAGGTTTTGCATTCATTTTCATTACAGTTCATGTAACCAGGGTTATCCTGTATTGGTCAATAATGAAAATAATGATAATAAGTATGCATACTGTTTAACATTGATAATATCAGTGGTGGGACGATTAAGTGTAATCCGGAGTTGGAAATATCGGAACATTTTTAACATTTTAAGTGTATCGGAATTGGAAAATTTTAGCCTTATTTCCGATACCAAAAACGATTTTTAAAATTCTATTGTTTAAAACTCAAACTTCCGTTTCTGATACTAGCGATAAATATATACTAATTAAATCTCTTGTATTCTTTAGTTATGGCATATTTACTCAAATCAATTTCAGTGTAACATTTTTATGATTATGGTTCATTAGTTCAGTGGTTTTCATATATTACTTTCTTATGATCCTCTTTAGAGCTTGATTAACTCTCTGGACCACCTCATTCACTGTTATTTGGTAATTAGTGTCATACTAATGAAAACTTTTAATATTTCATGTCCCCTATCGGAAGACTCCAACCCAGAAACGATGACGGTGCGTGATGTGATCATAGGCCTAGTTACTCCCATAGACCTACTCAATTTCATCACCAAAGAAGGTACTAACCAGTATGATTTTGCCAATGCACAATCCAAGGACTCTGCATAATTGGGTGATGAANTATATTATTCATATGAATGTACATTTTTTTATTCTTGTGATAAATACGGAATCGACGGAATACGGATTTCGAATTTTCACACAATTCTTGAAGTTTTCATAAAGTCCGTTAATTCGTTGATATTTCAAGATATTGTTATATTTTTTTAAAGTTTCACCCATTTTTTTCAATAAAAAGGATGCCCTACTGTAACTTTAAACTAAAGATAATAAATTTTAGTCACTACAAGAATCTGCAATCACTATAATTAAGTATGCTATACACTATATAACTTATTATAATTAACATTGTTCCCCTAAGGCAAACATCCTTTCCCATTTACTTATTACTTCTGACCATTGCAACCGTCCATATTTTTTGCTGATCTTTTTCTTTGTTGAATATTCACATCCTGAAATGTAAATAATAAAGATTTCTCTATAGCTTTAGTTTCCTCTTTCTCAGATTTTTCTATCGCATCGAATCTGTTACTGTTCCATGTCAAGTGGACCAACGGTCTCCGCTCGACCATCACCGATTTCAATGAAATTTTCTGGGAAAATAAACTCATATCTTCTATGAACATTTACCAAGTTTTACATTTACAATCAATTTTTAAACTAACAGACTGCATTAAGAAAATGAAAATTTGCTCTGTGATTTTTATATCTAAAGAATCTTGTTGAGTATATTTGTTAAAAACAATCTCAAGAATATTAGGACTTGTGATCTCAGTAGTTTTCTTCTGAGCGTTATAAGTGATTCTGTTTTGAAATGTATTTTACACTTTTACTTTACTAATATATCTTTCTATTACAAGCAGAGATTTTCTATTTTTGATTGGCTATTCAATTAACTGGTGCTGTTAAAAAAGCATGTATGCATTGCTTATTTTTCATTATTATTACAATCCAGTGCTTGTATTGACATGTTAATCACCAAACCAAAGTTATTATGTCAAAACTACGTTATCTGTATTGAACAAACTATTGTGTGATCAGATTATACAAATTTGCTCATAAAAATATTGGATATTTAAAGTCAATATTGCTGTCTTTGTAGATTTGTATTAATTATTTTTGTCTGTGTTAATTGTGGCAACCATTACTGTTTAAAGAGGCAAGAAATAAATATCAAATAAATGACATCCTCTATTATTGTATTTTTTGTTTACCCAAGGAGGGTGATTACCCCACTAAATTAAAATTATTTAATGATATTATAATTAAATTATACCTTGTTTCTCAAATGTTTGCACCTTTTATGGCCAACAATTGTTATGATTTAAATTAGGAATGTTGATGAGTTATTATTTTATCAAAGATTTTGATAATCAGATCAATAGGTTAATTTTATCAAGTATTACCTCACTGAAACCCAATTATGAATTTTGTCTCAGACATTATTATTAACCGATGTTTTAATAAAAAAATAAAAGTGGTAAAAGTTTTTAGTAACAAATCTGAATATCCTGTCACAATTCCCAAGATACCTCAGTTGGGGAATCAGAATATGAATCTCTACAATTTGCTACAGAGAGCACTTGGAATCCAACTAACCTGTTCTCAGAATCATACNTGAGATAACGCGTCTCAAAGTTGCTAAAAATCGATGTCTAACTGTAGAAGGCTGTGGTTGGGGGTCAAACAAATGACTATATCTCAGCAAATATTTCATCGATGGATGTAAAACTTGGCAAATGTTCATAGAAGATATGAATTTATGTTCAACAAAATTTCATTGAAATCGGTGATGGTCGAGCGGGGCATTTCTCTAAAATTGATCCACTTAACTTGGAATGCTCCTGTATCTGATTTTCCCGTTGCTTTTTAACTTACGTTTTTATCCCCAAAATTTGGTCAACGGGATCTCCGTGTTTCTGTGCCATATTTCTCTTTCAAATTGCGCGAGACCTTTTTATGCCTAACCTATCACCATTGAGTAATCTTACTTTTAAGATTACTCAGTGGTAACACTCTCATGTCTTAATCTGACGGTTAATTGCCGGTCTTTTTGTCTAATATCTCTTTCTTCCTGATTGTAATTCAATTGGCGAATCCTCATTTTTTGGTACCCTGGTCTTCACAGCAATGCCTCCTCCGTTCTCTTTTTGTCAAAGTTGACTGTTCCTCTCTATTCAGTTCATTGGTGGAAACTCCGACCCGCGTCCCAACTGCCCTTTGGAGAGGTCCGGACAGTTATATTTTCAGTGAGGAATGCTTCTCGGGTTTCCAGCCGGGTGATGATGGAATGGAAACCCGAGAAGCATTCCTCAGTCAAATACACCGGGAAAGCATCAGATCCTTTTTCAGTTATATTTTCAATTTTTTTATCCATATTACCCATTCGAAGAAGTAACTTTGGCATAATACCGCAGAAGTAATAATGCATAAAATATGGCTCGAAAGCCAAAATGTTTGTGTACTGACGATTTAAATTCTATTCTCATAAATTTTCCCGGTTTCACACTACTTATATACTACAAATTGTCATAACAGACAACAATTAGTACCGTAGTAGGCAAATTCTGGGTTTATTTTCTCTTTATTGTCATTAAACTACAAACACTATAAAATCAACCGAATGGCGAGTTACTTTGTGGTAATCTATAACGAATGAACAAAAAACAGGAACAACTTTTCCAAATGAAACTAATTCCGTTTTTTAATAATAACTATGCAAAATTACACACAGAACAGAAGACTCACGACATTTCGATGCTTAAGCAGTCTGCTGTTCTGTGTGTAATTTTGCATAGTTATTATTAAAAAACGGAATTAGTTTCATTTGGAAAAATTGTTCCTGTTTTTTTGTTCATGAGAAACACTATATTAAATACAAACTCAACATTCGTAGAGAATGCAATACTTGGTAGACTTTCCGTTCGATTACAACTCTGTCGGTTCAACTTCTGTCAGAAATTTTTGTACGAGGTTGGAATTCCAATGTCGTGGACAAATGCAAATCTCACTCCAGTTTCTAAGAAAGGCGTTCCGTAAAACCAGATGACTATTGGCCAATTTCACTTACTTCGATATTATGGAAAATTATGGAGCATATTATAGCGAGCTCAATAATGCTATTTCTTTCCGAGAAGGGAGCAATTAGTCATAGACAACACGGTTTCCGCTGGTAGGTCATGTGGGACCCAGTTAGCCCTTTTAGGATTGACGTATGTTCATAGGTAAGGCATCAGATAAGGGTGTTAGAACAGACGCAGCATTTCTAGATTTCTGTTCAATTTCTTACGAAACGGGCCGCTCTAGGTTAGACCATCTATGAATTTGTGAGCAACTCTACTTCATGTGTACCCCGCAAGCCGCCAGTGGCAGGAGGTGTATAAACACCTTACCTAATCTACCCTATTAGATTCTCTGATGCTCTGCGGAAAGTAAGATCAGAAGTAACTATCTGTTTTAGAAATTATTTTCTTGTAATGCTTGGTCGTCACCTGGTTGTTTACCGGAATGAAAATGTCTTATACTTCGCGTAAAAATTCTGGAAGGATGAATTTTTCGAAGAGCTTTCGTCGGTAATCAGATCAGCGAGTTCCACCTGAGTGATTTTATCATGGCTGTAACGCTGCTGTCGATCCTGAAATCCATTGACAAAACGAGCTGCTATACGTTGAAACATTTCTAAATCTGAGACTAACCCTACTTCATGTGGATTCCAGATTGCGCAGCAGTACTCAAGACTCGGTCGAATGAGGGAAAAGTACGCAATTTCTTCGACTTAGATGGATATCCTTTTCCATTGTTCGTGCTGGCTCGGACTAATTGCTCCCTCTTCAGTAAGAAAACGCATTATTGAGCTTGCTATAATATACTCCATAATTTTCCAAAATATCGAAGTAAGTGAAATTGGCTTATAGTCATCTGGTTTTAGGGTCCTTTCTTAGGAACTGAAGTGAGATTTCCTTTTTTCCACGGCATTGAGACAGTACCCTCATTCGATGATTTCTGGTAGAAAACGAGAAGAAGGGGTGCGATCTCATTAGGTAAAGGTTGTATGAAAAGAATGGGAATACCTTTTAGATTTAAAGTTGTATCCTGCAAGCCGCCAGTGCCGTATGACAGGGAGTGTATTAACACCTTACCTAATCTACCCTATTATATTCTCTGATGCTATTCGGAAAGAACGACCTGAAGTAACTATCTGTTTTAGCGATTAATTCCTTGTAACGCTTGGTCGTCGCCTCTCGAAGATCGCGCTCGCTGTTTACCGGAATAACAATATCTTTTACTTCACCTAAAAATTCTGCACCGATAAATTTACTATTCGGAAATAACGACCAGAAGTAACTATCTGTTAGTTGCTTTAGGAAGACCTACTGTTCTACTTTTACGAAAATAATGTTTTTCGCTAATGATTAAATAAGCAATGTAATTTCGATGCTTATATGCCAATAATATTCCTTATTTTGAACAAGAATGATCATGTTAACTGTTGATAAACATCTAATTTTATGCAATTAGCGATGTTATGAAGGATTTTGCTCAATGCGGCTGCAACATGCGTATGTTAATTTACTGCTTAATTTCGAGAATTCCCTTAAATTTAGTCAGTTTAGAAGTAGTAGCTGAAGATTCGATAGTTCCACGAGAAAGTTAAGATTTGCCTGGCATCGCGCCCGTTTGATTAGTCTCCGTTTACGTACAAAGTAATGGGCTCACAACAATGTCTATATATACTTGAAAGACTGTCTCGCAACAGCTCCACGTGCCGTCATTGTATATTCGAGCACGCGCGTCACAGTATGTTTGACTCATTGAAGGTACAAGGAAGAGGAAAAGATTATCCACAGCCTAGTCGAAGGCCACCTTAGATGCTGAAGATGTTTTTTTTTTACGTTGCTTGCTTTGGATGATCGCGTAGGTAGCGCAAGCTTTGTGTCTCAACTTTTTAACAGAATAGCTCCATTAGTTAATTGGAAATTTATTGGAATGAATGATATCTTGAATGTACAAATCTGTTTTTTTTTTCAACTATGGTATCATTTTAAATTTTAAAATTTATGGTATCATTTAAAAATTTAAATGCATGTGAAAATAATTTCCCCGCCTTCAACACTTAGTAATTAGTATATGTAAACCGCTAGTATTTATATTTCGGGAAAAGTTTTTCGATTTTTGAGATATTAATACCAGAGATATTTAATAATTAGTAAAACTGTCAATGTAGTCTCGACTTTCCGAGTTAATGAGGACCGGTGCCACCTCGAATAATCGAAAACTCCGGTAATACGGAAAAGCCGTCTTGCATAAGTAAACTATGAAATACACCGCTATTTTCAAGCCTTGCCGTAGTACTTACGTGTAGTTACATTAAAAATATCACTGACGTAAAATCTTTTTAAATAAAATATTTTTTCCTCTTTCATAATACATACGTCAATTGAACAGATGCAGTTTCTTCGATTATCTCCAGATTATTATGCCAACGTTTGCTGGTCTATGCTGAACTGGTGTGTTGCAGTTACAGCAAAATTAATTTAGTGGTGTGTCGGCAGATATGTGAGAAAGGCAGAACACACAAATATTTGTGTACCTATATTTTGTGTATTTGTGTACATATATATGTGTACCTTAGTTAATGTGGAACCTTGGATAATCGAGACCGTACTGTGTTTACTCTTCCCTTCTCATTTATCTAAATAAATCCGTGGATTTTTATGCCTTTTCAGAATCTTTTGAAACCAATTTGACTTCAAAGAAACGGTTACTACACCATTATCAATTAGAATTGGAAAAAAGACAATTGTCCAATAAAAAGCAGCTTCTCTAAATCAGGTTGAGAAAGAGCATAATTCTCACAGTGTTGGAGGGCAAAGATGCTAATAATTTCGTTTACTCTTGAAGCAGCAAGTATGGCATCTATAATTTCTCTTTCTACTTGCGCATTTACAACTTGAGAATAATAAGGAAATACGAAAAATTAAATTAAAATTAATTGGTCATATAAGAATGTAAGTATAAAATCGATTGTGGCAGGCTTTGCGGAGTGGAAATCCATTTGAATAGGATGGTAAGAATGTATTTTAAACATCACCGGTGTCGAAACTGATCGGCCTTCATCAGGTGAGAATGGCCGATCTGTGCCGAAACCGGTCGTATTAAAAATGCATTCGTGGAAAAGCGGAATTGTAAGCGTAATTTTGCATTTATTTTAGCGAATGCAGGATGAAGTTGCGAGAATCACTTCGTAAGTTTTCATTCGTCTTTGCGTAATGGAAGATAGGTGACCCTTCGCCGAAGATTAACGATGCTGAGCTGATTCGCTCCGCATAATTGAACGGGCGCTTGGTGACAATCTTTGTGCTTGGCACAGGAAGTGAGGCGAGAGCAACCCATTGAAGATTAAGGTAAGATAATGGAATGATGTATAGCTTTGTCTTTGATCTGTCATTCAGTGCGGATTCAGCATACTATCGTTTCCTCTTCCCCTATCTAGCTGATGACTTTGTAGAACAAGCGATATTCCTAGGAAATTACGAGGATCGTAACCTAAAAACTGACGTAGAATTGTTTTAACGGTTACAACATATATTTCGTATTTATCGCGACTAATAATTTATTGGAAAAAATTTGGACAAAAACCATAGTTGCTTTTTGAAGAAATTGATTTAAATCGGTCCTTGTAAACTTTCTGGCCCTATCCGATTATGGAGATTAGGTTTTCGAAGATGATGAGGAATTAGGAATCATTTCGAACGTATGTTACCATCTTAAGATTATCCGTAGATTTAGGATGTTTTATCTTAGATCAGCTGTTGCTGTTTATTGACCACTTGTGCAGGACCTACCTGGGAAACTCCTAAGTAGCGACATGCTAGGTATTATGAAGCAGAATACTATACTTAAGGGCTAATTCTTGGTAGGAAAGTTTTTCAAGAGAAAGAAAGCGAAACGTTATTGTCTCTTCTATTTGAAAGTAAAAATTTTATTCGAAACGTGTTTCTTTGGAGATCATAATAGGAAAAGTAAGAGGGAGCGTATATAGTTGTCCGAAATATTTTCCTTAGAATTCGTAATGCAAAACTTTAACATTACGTTAATGAAAACCCGAATGTAATCCAGAGGATTGAATTGATGGAATCTCCCAAATGAACTATATGGACAGATTATTTAGTTTTTATCAACATAAAAAAACTGTCTGCCCAATTCTAAATTCAAAGTTTTCCTAGCGTATGAATTCTATAGAAAAAATGTCGGGGTTCGCGAATTGCGATGGATCTGTATTGAAATTAAAAATATTTCAGAAAATAAACAAATGTAAGGCACCACTTTCCGTGACCGATGCCCAACGCGGAGAAAACGAAAGGGTATATTTCCCACTACAATAGAAATGAAACCGAATTGTTCAAGAGGAATCTCAGAGGTCCATCTCAGTCAATTTTGAAGTTTGAAGATATGCTCACACAACTCAGAACAATACATTCTCTCTCAAACAATAAATGTGCAGAACAAATATAAATGATAAAATATAATAATAATAATGATTAAAATTAGTAATGTTGTATTGTATAAGATTTATTTAAGTTTCGGGAAAACTGATATTTTCCTTAATATCATTATATATTGTTTGAAATAAAAAGTCATGAGATCGNCAGTAATTAATTCTTTGAAGCGCTTTGTCGATGCATCCCAGAGATCGCGCTCTCATAATCATTTAATTAGAATAAAAAATATTATTATTTTATATTATCTAAAATAATATTATTTTTATCCAGTGGAATATTGCCGAAATTATTTATTTTAAAATAAAAAGAAATCATCTTCCCTAAGCAAATATATATAGTCTCTCCTTCGATATGCAGTAAAAATTTCTGCCAGTCGGTATCTGACGTTGCAGAGCGTTATCGGAATGTTTCAGCCAAATCGCATTCCTGCAGATTCTCTCGTTCTATAAAATGCACTAGCCCGATGAGATTAGCTGTCATTTATCGGGACACCGTTGGCTAGTAAGAAATCTGCCTCCATGGTAGTGAAGACTTTTCATCCATGCGAAATAGTCAATCAACGCCAAAACAATTAAGGTTTATCGCTAGAAAATACTTAATTCACTTTTATCTCTACAAATTCTTTATTTTCATCGCTTTGCGCGTGAGTCCTGCTTAGTTACGTCCTATGTTTAGGAATGCATACATCTTATCGGTAATGAAACAATACTATGGAGAAAAAAACGACTTTTTCCTTAGTTTTGATCTCTCTTGATCATTAAAAACTTTTTCTTTAGACCTTTTCATTTAATTTGGTAGTTTCAATGTAAAATAATTTATATTCATATTAGTGCTTTTGAACCCAAAGCACAGGATTTATTAACGAAAAGATACGTAATACCGCCAATTAAATATTTACTTTTAACTTCTGAGTAGGTCGCGGGAAGAGAGACAACAACTTCAAGGAAAACTAGCGTTTGCAAGGTTCGCAAATTCCCCAGCGTGCATCGCTGTGAATTCTCTTTCGCAGCTGTTTTGAATCGCTTCAAGTTTTGATCATGCGTTGTGGAGTTGTGGACATGTGCTGAACAGTGCTGTTACTAGAACTGTCAGGCATCTCATCGGCCGGAAACTAAGCTACGGATGTTTGAGCCTGAGCTACAGTAAGTGTAATTACCTCTTGTATTATGTAGTGAGTTCGTTTATTAGCTAGAGGATGTATTACTTGTAAGAAGGATTTTAGTAGCAGAACATTATCCTGGCATGGTTTGTTGCATGAATGAATTCTCATATCAATTGTAGGGGAGCGTTTAGATTACATCATATGACTTGTCATGTCTCTGACCCTTGGAAGTTAAATAAAGAAGCAAGTGTTCAAGGTCCATGGAGATATTTTTCTAACTCGGAATATGAAATCACGTGACTGATTTTTGTTGAGGGGAAAAAGTGATAAAATACTATGTTATAAAGAACTCTCTTAAGTTTTGCTTCAGTCCGTAGCTAACCCCTTTTGCTGTCACACCCTTCTCGGTTAACGTGCGCAATGGCAGCTGGAAATATCATTAGTGGTATCAGGGTAACATCTGGTTCTTCCAATTCGCAGGACTGGAAATCATTGAACTTTTCCACGCAAAGAGCAAGAAAAATGAGTGACAGAATCGAGCTGATCCGGCCGGACCTACCAAGTAGGTGTACCTGGCACCTTGGTGCTGATCCCAAAACGTCTCCACATTCAAAGGTCATCTCGTGAGTATTATTATTGTTATATTTCCTTCATTGCTCTATTCTGTAAGTTCATTATTCAGGTGAAATTTTTCCATTTAGACCTCTTCCTCAAAACATTTCTTTTCGATTATATGTGCACAGAAGGGACTGTCGTCGTCATGAATCATTTTACACTTGTATTTTAGCCCATGCACTTTCCTTTACCTTACTTTTCTTTATTTCACTGCATTGGGACTCAACCAATTCTATTACAACTAAAAATCACCTGTTACACTTCTCCAATAATTATAAGTGAATAATAAGTAACTAATAAAAAACAAATAACAAGTTTATTTAAAAGATACATTATAAATAAGCGAGAAATAAGTGATGATGATCATTTTAAGTGATTAGAAAGCTTATAGACTTTGTTCTTAATTTTCCTTCAGAAGTTGATGTAAAAAACCAGGGTAAATTCTTTTAATAAATCTGATATGATCAAGCTCGTCTTTGTGGAAGGGAGCCATCCTAAATAAGGTAAGAACACTTAGTAACTTCCACAGATATATTTTATTTCACAGAGGCGACTAGTTTCGTCAAATCGACATCTTCAGGCACATCGAAAAAGGAAGTAGGTTAATATATGGAGAGGAGAGGAGAAAGGGGTGTTGAGTGTGGGAGGAGGGGGTGGTGTTGGGAAAAACCAAAGTGTCAATGAAAAAGAATGGAAGGTAGGGAAATGAGGGGTGAAGGGTTCGGGAAAAGGTATTCATTGGTTAGATTGTGGGAGGCTTTTATTTCAACCTGTTCAAGAATATCCAACCTCCTTCCTTTGTGTGAAGTCTTCTAGGGTTCTCCACCAGGTTAGATGCTTGGTAGCAGACGTTTCGAAGGCTGACTCAGCCATCGTCCTCAGGGCGTTGACCTTTGTTCCTCCTTCCTTTGTTTCTTCCTTCCTTCCAGAATATCTTCCCCCTCACATAATCTGGCTGCCAAGTTGAACTCAGTAATTAGAAGAACAACTTTATTCTCCCCACAATATAGCATACGGAATTCCATTGAACTGGCTGAAGACATCATCACCAAATGTTTCACCAAGGGAGCACGGCTCNCAAAAACTTCTTTCTTTAAATTTTTTATAAACATATAGCCTAGGAGGTAATAAACTTTTTATGGAAGTCTGAAGTTTTTCTACCAATCCTTTAAGATGAAAATAGATTTTGTTTTGTTTGTTGAGTTTTTAGCTTCTCTGTTATAAAATATTCAAGGGCATTTGAATATCTTCAGATAGAAAGGGTTCCCTAATATGATAGAAAACAGTAAAATACAAATTCATTATGAAGTATTGTAGCAGTGAGGTAAATTTAATGAAAGCATTCCTATTCAATAAGAAAAATTGTAATGGAGTGCTATAAAAATAATCCCCAAATAGTAAACTGTTGCTTTTTTCATTTCATTATTTTTTTGGGATTCCTTTTAAGTTTGATTGTTAGTTGCTATTGAAGTAGGTGATGTCAACTGTTAAATGAATGAGTACAGTTAATCCCTGTTATTACACAGTGGCTGCTATTTCTGTATTTCACATTTATGGATCAATGTCTTTTGAATACTAGCTGTTGAGAACTAATCCACATTTTCTTCCATCCATTCCTTTCAGCATTTGATATTTAATTCCTTATTCCACTTTGAAGTAGCCCAATTTATGTAATGTTCACTATTTTTCCATCTTTTGTAATGTCATGCTTTTCAATAACTAAACTGTGCATTTTACTTCCTTTTTAGATGTGGTGTTACTAGTTTATTCTTCACAATTTGCAAAATTTAAATGAATGAAAATCTACAGGCAGCTGAGCCATTTGTCTACCAATAGTCAGTAGTTAGACAAATGAGCTTTGGGATAGGGTTGTAATTATGGTATTCATATTTGTAGCAAATATCATATTCTCTTTTGTAGTATTTGTTATATTTTCTCCTTGGTTGCTCAGGTACAATACATTTAAGAAATAATGAAAATACTCCTATTTTATGGTATTAGATGTTATACCAGATTATTTACTGAACAAAATTTACTATTCCTAATAATATCCTTATGATTTTTGCCCAAGAACTTTAACTGCTTTTAGAACCTTTGGAAAGGAGAATAACTGTTGTAATTTACACATAATTTATTTTGATTTGACCAATTCGGGAAACATAACTCTGCCACCTGGCCTGATGGCCAAATCGCAGAGTATCTTCAAATAAATAAATAAATAAAATTAGAAAAGTATTCACATATTTAGAAATTACATGTCATATACCAAAATTTGGTAGCTGTCCTGTTTTGGTTTTGTAGTAATAGGAATTTAATTTCCAAGTTGAAGCACTGCTTAGAAAGATCCTGCATTTATCAGTGACTGGAATGGTGATAATTTGTGTGGAGCTAAAAATTTATTGAACTAAAGAAGACCTTAAGGATTAACGAACTTCCTTTTCTAATCCTTAGATCACCTCCATTGGATCTGATGCCAAATATATTGCATGCCATTGGCAATACTCCGATGGTACGCCTGAACAGTATCCCTAAAGAACATGGCCTCAAGTGCGAAGTCTGTGAGTAAATGTTATTATTTGCAAAAGCATTTGTACTCATTGCTGCCCTATAAAACTTAAGCATTTGTAAATTTAGTAACTTTTTATCATAACTTTCTGTTATTTCTTTTGTTAGGACTATTTAATTAATGAAAAATGTTTGCAGTTAAGAAGTGTGAAAGGTTACATTTTACATGCTGGCAGGTGCCCAGGGAAATGTCCACAGTCTTGTCAGATTATTTCATGTCTGTTTTTATGTCTTCCCATTGAGTTTTTGGTAGTTTCAACGGAATTGAGTGCCAAGGTTAAAATTAAAAAAAAATTTCAAACTTTAAACTGCAGTTGTATGAAAAATAGTGATATGACTGGGACTCGAACCCAGGTCTAATTTGTTGAAAATTACACTCTTGAAGAAAATGGATACTTTCTGTCATTCCTCCCTCCCTGGGAAATATTAATCCTCCTTATGTTCTCTCTCACAAAACTTCTAAATTTTATTTATTTTTTGATATTTCAATAACATGAGAACTTTTCCTTCTGGAATGGGAGGATGAGGGGCTTAAAATAGTCTCAAACTCGTCTTTATCAAAACACGAAGGAATATATTGCTTTTTTATCAGAGGTATTTTCTCTTTTAGTGGCAAAATGTGAGTTCTTAAATCCAGGAGGAAGTGTGAAGGACAGGATTGCATACTGCATGGTACAAGAAGCTGAAAAAAAAGGTTTGCTCAAACCAGGCAGTGTGCTGATTGAGCCTACATCAGGAAACACAGGTAAGTCAACTTGCATATGTTTTAATTTGCTTAGCGTGTGATTGCAGATGTTAATTTGTCAAAGCCTATGGGTGTTTAATTGTTGAAGGAAGAATAAATATTTTTTTTCTTTTAATGGGGTCACATGTTTTAAAATATTGATGGTTTTGGCATGTTTGGCAGTCTGATTCTGGTATATTTATTAAGACGTATCCTTGAATTTTTGTGATGTGCTAACATTTTAATAATTACTTATGCCTAAAAAACTTTTGTATTCTAGTTTTTACAATAAGCCATTCAAGTGTATTACTGTGAAATTTTATAATTTCCTGAAAGTGAAGGTGATGCCTTAGTATCATTCAAAAACAGAATTTAATGGAATTTTGTATCTTCAGAAGGTTTTTGTTTTATATTAAAATCATTAATTGCGTCCATTAACCCTTAACCACGCAGTGGGATCTATACTTCCCAACCCCCTCTACCGAGGAAATCCTTCGGGTTAATAATTTCTTTTTTCATGTGTTGTTGTTATAGAGCGGTATTAACTACGTTTTTCCACATAACTTAGTTAAAGAAATTTTTTATGCATGAAAAAAAATAAGAATTTGTTTAATGCTCGACGGGTTGCATACCACCCGAATTTCCAGAAATTCCTTTTTTTCACCCATAGCAATAAATAAACCCAAAATTGCATTCCTCGTGGCTGTTGGTGGAAAGAGAATTCATTTTCAGCATCCTTTTTCCATTGTTCTATAATAGTAACTGAGGAAAATAAGCAAAAATCGATGATTCCTCCACCACTTCCGTTATTCTCTAATGATTTTTTTGCATTGATTTTTTAAAATTTGTTCTCATAACTATTATGGAAATAGATAGGAAAAGGAAACATTTTTGTAATGTCTTTTCTAACAGCTGTTGCATTGAATCACTTGCAGGGGGACGTCTCAGGCTTAGGTGCTTTCGAGTGGCTGTCTCAGAACAGTTCAAGTGGCTTAGGTTCTTATAATCTTAGGACCATTTTCCCTCCTGATCTGTGTATACATAGGACATCTTACATGTAATTATAGAAAATCCCTAGTGCGAGAGTACTTATACAAGGAATAGAAATGCCAGAGTATCTGTGATTTTCTATTCCCAGTGCATCTGCTGGAAAATGTGGCCCGTATGTCTGGAATTAACATTTGTTTGATGCATTTTGTTTACGCATGTATTTTTAGTGGTAAAGAGGAAGAAAAAGTTCCCAGATGTATGAAAACCCTACCCACTGTTTTCTAGGGTGAACTTTCAGTCACACACAGTCTGTCCAAAAAGAACTACGTCTCCTCGGTTTCCTTCAAACTCCAGCAAAGCAATACGAATTCCTGCCAAATAACCAAAGGAAGCATAACATAAATAAGTATATATCAATGTAATGTTCACTATTTTTCCTTCTTTTGTAATGTCATGCTTTTTGATAACTACATTGTGCATTTTACTTCCTTTTTAGATGTGGTATTACTAGTTTATTCTTCACAATTTGCAATATTTAAATGAATGAAAATGTACAGGCAGCTGAGCCATTTGTCTACCAATAGTCAGTAGTTAGACAAATGAGCTTTGGGATAGGGTTGTAATTATGGTATTCATATTTGTAGCAAATATCATATTCTCTTTTGTAATATTTGTTATATTTTCTCCTTGGTTGCTCAGGTACAATACATTTAAGAAATAATGAAAATACTCCTATTTTATGGTATTAGATGTTATACCAGATTTTTTACTGAACAAAATTTACTATTCCTAATAATATCCTTATGATTTTTACCCAAGAACTTTAACTGCTTTTAGAACCTTTGGAAAGGAGAATAACTGTTGTAATTTACACATAATTTATTTTGATTTGACCAATTCGGGAAACATAACTCTGCCACCTGGCCTGATGGCCAAATCGCAGAGTATCTTCAAATAAATAAATAAATAAAATTAGAAAAGTATTCACATATTTAGAAATTACATGTCATATACCAAAATTTGGTAGCTGTCCTGTTTCGGTTTTGTAGTAATAGGAATTTAATTTCCAAGTTGAAGCACTGCTTAGAAAGATCCTGCATTTATCAGTGACTGGAATGGTGATAATTTGTGTGGAGCTAAAAATTTATTGAACTAAAGAAGACCTTAAGGATTAACGAACTTCCTTTTCTAATCCTTAGATCACCTCCATTGGATCTGATGCCAAATATATTGCATGCCATTGGCAATACTCCGATGGTACGCCTGAACAGTATCCCTAAAGAACATGGCCTCAAGTGCGAAGTCTGTGAGTATATGTTATTATTTGCAAAAGCATTTGTACTCATTGCTGCCCTATAAAACTTAAGCATTTGTAAATTTAGTAACTTTTTATCATAACTTTTTGTTATTTCTTTTGTTAGGACTATTTAATTAATGAAAAATGTTTGCAGTTAAGAAGTGTGAAAGGTTACATTTTACATGCTGGCAGGTGCCCAGGGAAATGTCCACAGTCTTGTCAGATTATTTCATGTCTGTTTTTATGTCTTCCCATTGAGTTTTTGGTAGTTTCAACGGAATTGAGTGCCAAGGTTAAAATTAAAAAAAAATTTCAAACTTTAAACTGCAGTTGTATGAAAAATAGTGATATGACTGGGACTCGAACCCAGGTCTAATTTGTTGAAAATTACACTCTTGAAGAAAATGGATACTTTCTGTCATTCCTCCCTCCCTGGGAAATATTAATCCTCCTTATGTTCTCTCTCACAAAACTTCTAAATTTTATTTATTTTTTGATATTTCAATAACATGAGAACTTTTCCTTCTGGAATGGGAGGATGAGGGGCTTAAAATAGTCTCAAACTCGTCTTTATCAAAACACGAAGGAATATATTGCTTTTTTATCAGAGGTATTTTCTCTTTTAGTGGCAAAATGTGAGTTCTTAAATCCAGGAGGAAGTGTGAAGGACAGGATTGCATACTGCATGGTACAAGAAGCTGAAAAAAAAGGTTTGCTCAAACCAGGCAGTGTGCTGATTGAGCCTACATCAGGAAACACAGGTAAGTCAACTTGCATATGTTTTAATTTGCTTAGCGTGTGATTGCAGATGTTAATTTGTCAAAGCCTATGGGTGTTTAATTGTTGAAGGAAGGATAAATATTTTTTTTCTTTTAATGGGGTCACATGTTTTAAAATATTGATGGTTTTGGCATGTTTGGCAGTCTGATTCTGGTATATTTATTAAGACGTATCCTTGAATTTTTGTGATGTGCTAACATTTTAATAATTACTTATGCCTAAAAAACTTTTGTATTCTAGTTTTTACAATAAGCCATTCAAGAGTATTACTGTGAAATTTTATAATTTCCTGAAAGTGAAGGTGATGCCTTAGTATCATTCAAAAACAGAATTTAATGGAATTTTGTATCCTCAGAAGCTTTTTGTTTTTAATTAAAATCATTAATTGCATCCATTAAGTTATAGGTTTTGTAAAATTGTAACAAAGTAGAGCAAAAGGGGCATAAAAACTTATGGTAGTTCCTGGCTGATAAGGTGCACTGAGATATTTCCATTTAATTTTTAATGAGTATTGATGAACATTCATTGAAGTGCTAGGACAATCACAGGTAGGCAATGTTGGTTTGTCACAAAAAAATGAGTAGTGTTGATGAGACTCTTAATGGTGTTTATGATTGAATGCCTGAAATAAAAGAAATGCTGAATTGTTTGTTTGAGAATTTGTGATGAAAGGATTTACCTACTATTGTAAGGATACAGAATCAAAGGAGAGCAAACTGCTGTGTTATCTCAATGGTAGCAGAGCAAGTGGAACAAAAATAACAGTGGTTTTTGAAAAATGTTGTGCAATCTGAAAGTTGAAATTGCCTTTACCTCTAATTTAGCATATTAAGCTGCATTCAGCTCATATACAATAGAATATGGTGGTTGAACCTTTTTAATAAAATAAGAGAGTCAATAGTATAAGATGGTGCTCCTAGGATGGAGTAAAGACTAACTACAAAAAATTGTGAAGTTTCCATGACTTGGAAGATAGATCCCACAAGGAAAAAGTTCCCCATGAACTGTAGGGCAGCAGGCTCCATTCATATGTAAAGGTATAGGGGGAAGAGGTTGATTGAATTGGATGCTTCTTGATAGCACTATTGAGTGAGTGAATAAGTTAACATCTCGTATTTGCCCATTCCAGGAATCGGTCTTGCATTGGCATCTGCAGTTCTTGGATACCGCTGCATTATCGTTATGCCTGAGAAGATGTCCAATGAAAAGGTGGATGTACTGCGTGCCCTTGGTGCTGAAATTGTGAGAACGCCTACTTCTGCTCCATTTGACTCTCCAGAAGGCCATGTATACACTGCTCAGCGACTTAATAAGGAAATACCCAATTCAATCATTTTAGACCAGGCAAGTTATTAAAACTTTTGTGTTAATATTTTGTTCATGTAAGCTATATAAATTGTTAAATGCTAAAAAATGGGATAGTTTCTTAATTTTTTACTTTGAAATTATTGCAGATTCTGTAACACATCTTTGCTAAAGTTTTACTCTTGTAACTCTATGAAAGGCCTTTCTCCTAAAAATGTTGTGTAGTTAGCATGAATTTAAAAATTTTATTGTAGCATAGTACCAATTCTGTATTATTCTTCTATTGTAGTATTCTCTTAGATTATCAAATTCCACTGTCTATTGCTGCATATACTTATATGCTATTATTTGAGACTCTCTTGTTTAATTTACAGATTGTATTAGAAAAAATGAAGATATTAAAATGCAGACTATTTGTTGTTCAATGTTGGTGCTCTTGGAGCTAAGACTCTGAGATAGTCTGGGTCTTCCTCATAACTATTGTCTTAGGGCAGAAATTTTGATAATTAGGATTGGTAGGCAGTATATTCATTCTTCATAGACTCAAGTATTGAAAAACAAGCTTATTAAATAACCCAGAACTACTATTTAACAAAAGCAAACAAAAAATAACCCTTTTCCTTTTAATGCAAGGCATTTTTATTTTATTAGCAAAAATATCACTTCTGTACTATCAGAATCCAATGTTTTGGCTGCAACTGTGTGGTAGCTCTCCATGATGATTGAGGGATAATAGCACTTTTACTTATTTGCCGCAGAACTTGGTAGCATACTAAGGTAGCGTTTTTATTCCTGTCTCATCACTTTCATATTGTTTTGCAAGGTTTAAGAAATGAAAAATCCGGAATCAGGTTTGTTATTTAATCTCTCTCTCTGCTGTCTTAAATCCTGGAATCGTTTTGCAGCAGCACACCATAAGGATCATTCTTGCACATTCCTCTTCATTTCTACACGTGAACTGCAGTGACATCCTTTATAATTTGTTGCATGTACTTGAGTCCTGATCTTCCTCTACTTCTCTTTCCATCACTGTAACCTTCCAGCAGTTCATAAAAAACCCTCATGGTGCATAACATGTCCTATAAGTTAATATTAGCGTAGTAAAACACATCTCCAAAATATCTTTCTTCTCCATCTCCTGATTTTAATTTCTGATTTTCTCAATCCATCACTTTTTACACTTTTTAAACATTTTTCTGTAGCTCTAAATTTCTAACGATTCCAATCTCCTTTCTTCCACCCCCACCTTCCAAGTCTTGCTGTCATATAATGCAATTCACCAAGTGTAGATTCTTAAGACTCTATTTCCCGTTTCCAGATAAATTTCCTTGGCAGTCAGCATCTTATATTTACTATTAAATGCAGCCTTTGCTTCTCCAATTCTGCTTAATATGTTGAATAAATTTATTCCAAGCATCCTGTAGTAAACAGTAAAGGAGAAAGACTGCAACTTTGCTTGATGCTTGTTAATATTAGTTTCCTTTAGCATTCTGAAGATTTTTCCCCAGTTGTTGTTATCAAATGCTTTTTGTATACCTGGAAAACAAAGGAAAGCTCCCTTTCCTTAGACCATAACATAATCTATACAATTCTGATATTCCTGGTATAGTACCGCAATGTGGGGAATCCAATAGCGCATTATGATACAACAGCAGAGGAAATACTGAGGCAGTGTGGAGACAGTGGTGTGGACATGGTTGTGTTTGGAGCAGGCACTGGCGGCACAGTCACTGGCATTGGCAGGAAGATTAAGGAGCGATACCCAAACTGCAAGATTGTTGCAGTGGATCCTCATGGCTCTATTCTTGCGGAACCTGATCATCTCAATCATCCCACCGTTGGCTCCTTTTATGAAGTTGAAGGCATTGGATATGATTTCATACCTACAGTTCTTGGTGAGTTTCCAAATCTACTTGATGTTAGAAAGATCTTCATCAAGTTCTTAAGTGATTTTTAAACATTATTTATAAAATTACTAGTAAACACCCTGGTAAACATGACTTAATTTAATTTAAAAAGATATCTTTTATTGTATACCTATGGTCTAATTGTTGGTTTTTAATTATGACTGGTAGACATTTTGATCGATGAGTGGTAATTAAATGTATGAAGGACAACTTTGTCAACTATCATTATTAAGTCAAAATTCATAAATCCTTTGTACACTTCAACTCTAAGTCATGAAATTTGTAAGATAAAATACTATCATCTTGTAACCATTGATTCTTCTTTTAATTCTTTAATTCTTAATAAATTCTTTAAATTCCAGGCGTATTCTTTGAGAATTTTAAATTAAGCACTGTAAACAGGTTTGGTAAATATGTGGGTAATCCTGTATGTAATTGTATAATATGCATTATATTTACATATTTGTATATTTATTATAATTCATACAAAAACATTGTATTGTAACTGTTTCCTGTTGGAGTGTATTAACTTCATTTTTGTTTTAGAGGGGGGCATTATCAAGCAATTTGGCACTTTGGCATCTTTTTTTTATTTTGTATCAGTATTGATTTTTAGTCATGTTCATTATTAGAAATTAATCTTCAATCAGGAGAATGTAACTGATTTATAACTTTTCCTTTGAAAGATCGTTCCATTGTGGATAAATGGATCAAAACAAATGACAAGGAATCCTTTTTGATGGCTAGAAGGCTCATTCGTGAAGAAGGCCTCTTTTGTGGTAAGCAAACTTTTTTGTATTTTGTGGATAAGGCTGGGGATAACCCTCTGATAGACAAAAATATCACATTTCCCAACAAAATTGTAGAATTCAGTCACAATTGGCATCCTCTAAAGTGGCTGCTTATTCTTCAGCTTAATATCTCTCACATTTCCTTCATCATCAGCTTTATTTTAGATACTGTAAGACAAAAATTACTTTTCAGGGATGTGAGACATAGTAAATGGGTAAATGAACTGAAAAACATAACACAATCAGTTAATTGTGGTGATAATTAGTGGAACTTATTCATGTTTATTTCTATGAAAACAATCTTACATCTTCAGTCACCCAGAAGGAAAGCAAGTCGGTATACATACACCCATGTACAAAAGAAGGTGACAGTTGAGTGGGGGAGGGAAGGAATGGTAAAAGGTAAATCAACCCATCTTTCTCAGGTCCATGGGATTTGAGCCCAGGACCCCAGTGTTGTTAGGCTAATATATTAACCGCTTCACCACCAAAGCCAGTATTATTATTATTGTTATTTACTCTCATGGCTAGGTTAGGCCAAAATGGCCTATTCCACCTAACCTCTGGAGATATTACATGCTAATAAAATTACATCAATAACTAAAAATAATTGATTAAATTAACTTAAATCTATAAAAAAATGCTACAATCAAAATATCTCAGTCTGATAAACATGAGTACAAGAAAAATGACACAAGTAGTACAGTGTTTACAAATTGAAAACACAAACAGTAAACTATAAAGAATAAAACTAATACATTTAACTAGATATAGATACATTTAGAAACAAAGATTTGGGCTGTGTGGAGAAACTCCTAAACTGAAGGTTTATGGAGAAAAACACATGATGTAGAAAACACCTACACAAGAAGGGGGGTGGAAAAAACTCATGGAAACACAGAGGTAACAAATACACTATTTTTAGTGGATGATGCAGGTGATATTCAACAAATTTGTATCGTCATGCTTGGTGTATCAGTGTCCCTTGTATGTGCAGTGGTACCCTGAAATACAAGTGTCCCAACATATGAGTTTTTTGAGATACGAGCCATCACTAGGTCAAGTTTTTGCTTAAGTTATTAGCCAGAATTTGAGATACGAGCCAGCCTTAGGGACATCACAGCCAGTTGGCATAGCAAGCCACTGCTCAGATTTGCAAATCTTACATGTTCAATTCACATGTTTACCTCACGTGTGATTTGCAATACAACACTTTTGACTTAGGAGCTCGGTCACTGGATGAATTGAACTCTTATCTCAAGGTACCACTGTACCATGAAGTAACTTTAAAACAGGGAGAAAGAGAGAGAGTAATTTGATGTATAGAATAGGTGAATAAGTAATAAGTCACATATGCTTAACATGAAATACGGCAATAAAAAGAATTATAGATGGAAAATATAAAGTAAGAGTAACCAGGGAAACTAAAGGTAAAATCAGAAATTGTATAACGTATCTCCTCTTGAATGTAAATTTGATAGTATCTGTTTGAATGAAGGAAATGATAAATCACTGATAATAGGGAATGGGAGACCATTCCAATTCTTCTCATTCTTCTTTTATCCTAATTTCTTCTCATATTCTTTCTCATCTTTCTTTAAGCTTACTCTTTCATTTAGTACACTCATTGGTATTTTTGATTCCCTTTTGGAATCCCATACAACATAAGTCTTCTGAATTTTTTCTTGGGTTCTTTTCTTTATTCGTATATTCAGCAGATAAAACAGCTATTTATAAAAAGAGTGAAAAAGATTTCAAGCGGATTCAGAGGAATCCAGTTAAGAATGTTTCTTTGTCTGATTAATTAAAAATGTTTTATTGTATAATTGGATTTACACTTGGACATCCTATACCATTTTATATGATCAGTGGATGAATTAAAATTGAACTACCAGCTTGCTACAGTTATAAATAATGTATAATTTTCACAAATAATTCCCAGGTTATTGATTGATGGGTACTAGTTTCTCAGAAGGTGTTTGATTTGTGCGTAAGTTATTGCTTTAATAATTATTTTTTCCTGTCCAGTGAACTCATCTTCTAATGGAAATATCACCAGGTTGTGAATTGATCTTTGTGAATGTTAAACAGGTGGCAGTAGTGGAAGTGCAATGGCGGCAGCACTGCAAGCAGCGGCGACGCTGAAGGAAGGGCAGCGTTGTGTAGTGGTCCTACCAGATGGCGTCAGGAATTATATGACTAGGTTTCTGAGTGATCAGTGGATGAAGGAAAGAGACTTCATTGAAGATCCTGAAGTTAAACATCACTGGTCAGTTGCTCTATTTTATTTAAAGAAAATGTTAAAATTTCAAGTTCTATTTCATTTAGCTGAAGTAGTATTTATCAGTTAAAATGATGAAATATCTGCCACTTTGTTGGTACTAATAAAAATTACTGACTGTTATCATATGTAGGACAAACTTTTAGTACAGAATTTAATTTAACAAATCTGGTATATAAGGATCTTCATGAGAGATTAGTGAGGCAATGATTTATGGAACTTATTCATAAAAGAATGAAATCATTCTATGAAAAAGAAATGTGATTCATTTTGAGGCAACTGGAAGAAATGCAAGAATATATGTATACTCATACAAAAGAATGTGACTATGGTTAGTGGAGGGAGGGAAGTGGAAATAAACCTATCCCACATATCCTCTGCTAATAATTATCGGAGGGAATTTCTGTTATTCCCTTTCCAATGCTCAGTTCCTTTCCTCTTACTTCCCTCCCCCACTCACAGTTGTTGCCTTCTTTTGAACATGAATGTATGTATAAATACAGCTTGCATTCTGCAAGCTTTATGGTTATATATGTTTCCAACTTTAGTTTCGCACAGGTTTTAAGTCATTTCAGGAAGTCGCTTAAAACAAATCTCAACATTCCTAATGGGCGAAATGTTTAAACACCCTAGCATTGAACCATGTAACAATTGAGAAGTAGACTACCCAAAATAGTCACACAGTGACAAAACCTTTTCTTATGTAGAGTTATATTCAGGGAAACTATAGGAATCCCCAAAAAAATATATGAATATGCCACCTGTATTTTAGATGGGCAAAATTTGAACCATCCTAGCATCAAATCCAGTATCATTATCTTAGATGTATGGTTATTATTGTGGTTCAGAAGCTCCACTATTATCTATCCCTAAGATTTCAAGGCAATATCATATTGGGAAGTACCTAAAGATATGATTTGAGTTTCCTGTACAATTTATAGAGAGGATCATTTAACCTGCCCTGGCATGGAACTATGGACCAATATGGAAGTGGTAAACCAAAAATTCCATAATATCAAACTTGGCACCTACCTGAATTATCCTGGGTTTGATGCTAGGAAGGTTCAAATTTCACCTTTTTAAAATACATGCCGAGGATTTTAACATTTTTTGCAGTACTTCTGAGATAGAGAAATGGCTATAACTTGGATTGTGGATAGGATTCATGGCTGTGTGTAATATTTCAGGTAGACAACTTCCCAATGGATACTTCCATTGACACCATATGCCAAATTTAGGAGACCCAAAAGAGAAATGACCATGAATAAACCCTAATGGGACTGAGGGAGGAACCTGCACCTTTCACTTTCTGGGTGATTATCTTGCCAGAATATTCAGCCAGAACTCATGTAGTTTGGGAGACATCGTATACAATGGCTAGAACAGTCATCTGGAAAGTGGGATTAGTGGAGGATTATTTTTCTTGGCCCTGTTAGCCTTCACTCTTTCTACTTTGAAAAATTCCTAGGCTCACACATAATTGTGCGAACTCACCTATCATTGTGGAATGTATTGATTATCTATAAGCAGAAAAAAAGATAGTGGCTTAATTCCTTGAATTTGAAGCTTACAAGAAAATTGTTATACTTCTGTTTATCTTAACTTAAGCACAAGTATGGTAACATTACTCATGGGCCTGTACAGTAATATTTTTTGTTGAATTTTGTTCTCTTACCAAAATATAGTGGCATTGAAGTCATAATTTTTACCATAAAATGAAGTGTATGATAAAATTGTTTGAATCCAGTCTTCATTTTACATTCTACCAACATATATAGTTTTAAAATAACATGAAACAAGAATTGTGAGATGAGTGGAAAAAAGAAAGCCAAGTAAAGATGATATAGTTCTTTTGAAACATCATAATGGTCATAAAGGTGCATCCATTAAGTAATTGGCTGTCTTCTTCCTCTATGCCATAGAAAAAATCATACTGTTATCAAAGGTTGACCAGGAATCATTTTCTTAAACGAATTAACATTAAATTGCTGTTTTACTGTAATTGGTTGAATAGTATTTGTGCAAAACTCTAGTTATTCACTAAATGTGAGAATGTTAAATTAAGGTTTAGTTTTTCTAATTAGCAAGGAATGTACATAATTCTGTGCTGTGAATCAGTTTTCATTTGGGTTGTCTTCTATTCTGGTTACATAAGCTACCAGTTGTTAATTATTTCCTCAGGTGGGGTAATCTTCCAGTATCCTGTCTAGGTCTAGAAGCTCCTCTAACAGTCCTCCCCACTGTAACATGTCAGGAGGTTGTTGACATTATGAAGAAGGAGGGATATGACCAGCTGCCTGTTGTTGATGAAGCTGGGTGAGTTATACCAAGTGTTGGAATCATTAAGTAATTTTTCAAATATATTTCTATTTGCTAGGAAAATAAATTGACTATGATTACATCTTTTTGCTGTGATTTTTCATTTTCAATTCTTCTTTGTTATCATTCCTTATCAACTTACAATGAAATTGAGAGCATATGGTCTCACATATAGTATCGGGTATATGCTGAGTGGTAGCAATGTGTCTGTGTTAGTATAAAAGTACTACACATAAGGTAGATTCCCATCTTGCTTTCCACAACAAAAGGAACTTTCCCCCATTCTCCTTTCTGTTTAAACACTGGTCACAAGCTTCCTACTGATAAGAGCTTTTGTTTGACTTCTTACCACCCACAAATTATATCAGTTAACATGCTTGGTCATGTGTTCTTCATGTAACTGCAGGTAGAAATGCCGACTGTTAGTCACATGACCAGCAGAAAGGGAGGTCATACAACATTCAAAAACTTTTGCCAATCACAATTGTCTGAAATATTAGCATCCACAAAGGGGAAAAGGCAAGGAACCAAAGATATTCATACACAGTACCATTTATAAATGTGGTACTGTAATTTCTTGGAGATCAGCTAGGAATTAGCTTCCGGGAACTGTGGAAAAATTGTAAATCTCTGTATGGTATATCAGAATTAAATTTAGTATAACCATTTTTATTCTTTAAGTTTAATGGCTTAGGATTGATCTGTGAAATAAATCATGCCAGATCATTGTGAATGAAATTCTTGCTCATCAATGTTTTGGTTCAGTCCGGTTTTTGAGGAGGTTCGATTTTCTAGGAAATCTATATCTCTATGTTTATAGCATAAAATAGTCTCAGTAAATGTTGTTCTAAATTAATAAGTAAGTTGATAACATAAAAGGATTTGGATGTAGTTTACATGTGTTGTTTTAGAGTTAAATTTTCTTCTGACTGAACGTAGTGTCTTCATGATCTGTTTGCTGTGTTATTGACTACTTGCAAATGATTTAATTAAAGGGCTGTGGAAGGTGTGGTGACAATGGGTGGCTTAATGTCCCTCATGGTGCGTGGCAGAGCCAAGGCTGTGGATCCAGTGCAGAAGGTGCTCTATCGACAATTCCGCAAGATAACCCTTGATACCACTCTGAGTCGTCTGTCAAGCTATTTGGATAGAGATCATTTTGTGCTAGTTGTTCACTCCCAACGCCTCTGTAAGTTTACTTTTTTAATTAAAGGTATTTTATGAATGCGTCCTGGCATGTTTGGCATTTTCATTTTAGTGTTGTAGATTTAACATGCATATTATTAGATATAGACCTCCAGTAGTTGATGGTAATTTCCTCAGTATCTTAATTTGACTATCTGAAGATTACTTGGTCATCATGTGTAGTTCAAACTGAAAATGCCCCTGTAAGTTCTTCAATAGTTGAAATCTGTTTGTCTTGAAAACAGGTAAGTTTTAGAACAATTATTCTAATATTGTGCTGCATAATGTAATACCTGTATAAATCTGTGTATGCTTTTTTCACACCTCTAATCCTTGCATATTCTTTCATACCATTCATACATGTGACTGAGGAATTTCAGGTCTTTGTTGTAAACAAATCTCTTGTATTCTTTAGTTATGGCATATTTACTCAAATCAATTTCAGTGTAACATTTTTATGATTATGGTTCATTAGTTCAGTGGTTTTCATATATTACTTTCTTATGATCCTCTTTAGAGCTTGATTAACTCTCTGGACCACCTCATTCACTGTTATTTGGTAATTAGTGTCATACTAATGAAAACTTTTAATATTTCATGTCCCCTATCGGAAGACTCCAACCCAGAAACGATGACGGTGCGTGATGTGATCATAGGCCTAGTTACTCCCATAGACCTACTCAATTTCATCACCAAAGAAGGTACTAACCAGTATGATTTTGCCAATGCACAATCCAAGGTCTCTGCATAATTGGGTGATGAAATATTGACAAGTTTTCATTTATACTTTCATCTTGTTCACTCAATTGTATTGGTCGATCAAATGTTTGGAATCAAAGGAAGAAATTAATCATATCAAATGATCAAATAGTTTAACATATTGATGAAAACTTCATGTGTGTCTGTGGAGGATTTTGTTATATTTGTGTATTTACTGTGATGAGTCTGGTGACATCTTTTGTAGCTCTGTGATTTTTATATCTAAAGAATCTTGTTGAGTATATTTGTTAAAAACAATCTCAAGAATATTAGGACTTGTGATCTCGGTAGTTTTCTTCTGAGCGTTATAAGTGATTCTGTTTTGAAATGTATTTTACACTTTTACTTTACTAATATATCTTTCTATTACAAGCAGAGATTTTCTATTTTTGATTGGCTATTCAATTAACTGGTGCTGTTAAAAAAGCATGTATGCATTGCTTATTTTTCATTATTATTACAATCCAGTGCTTGTATTGACATGTTAATCACCAAACCAAAGTTATTATGTCAAAACTACGTTATCTGTATTGAACAAACTATTGTGTGATCAGATTATACAAATTTGCTCATAAAAATATTGGATATTTAAAGTCAATATTGCTGTCTTTGTAGATTTGTATTAATTATTTTTGTCTGTGTTAATTGTGGCAACCATTACTGTTTGAAGAGGCAAGAAATAAATATCAAATGACATCCTTTATTATTGTATTATTTTGTTTACCCAAGGAGGGTAAATTACCCCACTAAATTAAAATTATTTAATGATATTATAATTAAATTATACCTTGTTTCTCAAATGTTTGCACCTTTTATGGCCAACAATTGTTATGATTTAAATTAGGAATGTTGATGAGTTATTATTTTATCAAAGATTTTGATAATCAGATCAATAGGTTAATTTTATCAAGTATTACCTCACTGAAACCCAATTATGAATTTTGTCTCAGACATTATTATTAACCGATGTTTTAATAAAAAAATAAAAGTAGTAAAAGTTTTTAGTAACAAATCTGAATAACCTGTCAAAATTCCCAAGATACCTCAGTTGGGGAATCAGAATATGAATCTCTACAATTTGCTACAGAGAGCACTTGGAATCCAACTAACCTGTTCTCAGAATCATATTTATGCACAGATATTAAAAATTTTTTCTTTTTCATCAAATTAGCAGGATAGCCTCTCTCTTTTGACATGTCACCCCCTAAAGTAGTCTCAGATGTAACCACATAGAAAATTTTCCGTAATTAAAGTAGACCTTTATTTTCAACAGATAACTTTGTAAATTTCAGGGTTTGCAGAATCAGTCATGTTTGCCTGAAGATGTCAGTTTTTGTTCTTACTCAAAATATATACCAATAAGTAGATATATAGGTGCTAAACCATTTGCACACAATATTCTTTCAATGAGCCATCTTCTTGCTTCCAAGCTGCATTAAGAAACATTTTAGTAACAAATTGATTTTCAACAAAATACAACAAAAACTAAGTTTTTATCATTTCATTGCAAAACAAGTATGTGCTACCAAATAAAAAAGCATAATGAAAGGCTTTTTGAGTGTGATTAGGATAGTGATCGACAGCTGAGGTCATTTTGCACTTTTGCAGAGGCCCCCACCAGGAATCAAACCTAGAACCGCTTTCCCTGAAATTGAATGCATTGCCCACTTGGCAATCCTGGAAACCTTTAAATTTGTTAACTAGCTCATCATTACATTTAAGTTGATAATTTCCACTAATTAACTGGAATTAGCATATTTATAGGAGGCTTTTGAGGTACATGGCTTCACACCTTTCTCTAAAAGATTATTGTATGAGGGCAGATCGGAAAGTAACGCACAATCATTTTTTTCTTCCCTGGTATTGCAGCTGGAATGTTGAAATTTAACGACGATATAGTTTGAAGTTTCTGCTATGGAGGGTATTTTGATTTCATGTGCAGCATTTTTTTTCCCAAAAAGTTTAATATGTACCAAAACCAAAAGAAATCACAAATTAACTTACATCTTTGACCTACTTTTCTACATAGTCACCAATTTTCTCAACACATTAAACTTTTTGGGAAAAAAAATATTGTGCGTTACTTTCCGATCTACCCTCGTACACTTCGCTGCTCCTCACACGTGGACGACAGTAACAAGCGCGTCATGTTTGCTTCGTAGTTCAGGCTTCTCTAGCTAGAGTTGCACATGAAAACAAAATACCCTCCATAGCGGAAACTTCAAACTATATCGTTGTTAAATTTCAACATTTCAGCTGCAATACCAGGGGAGAAAAAAATTATCGTGTGTTACGTTCCGATCTGCCCTCGTACATACATTCAGTACATGGTAAACACTTGAAACTAGACATATTATACAAGGGCCATCCTAAAAGTAATGCCTGTTTTCAATTAAAACACCAACATTTTGACATTCTTTTGCAAAACTATGTTTACATTTCATTAATTTTTGCTACTTTTCTACAATTTCCATGGGCATCCAAACATTTGTGGTATCTTTCAACAAGCCTGTAAATACGAGCTTCATGGTCTTCTTTCAGTAAAGAAAATCCGTGATCTCTTCTTGTCTTTATTTGTAAAATGTTTTCCACCAAGAAAGGCTTCCAGCTCGTTGACTTCTTATTCTTAGTATTCTAAAAAGTTAAAAACAGAAGCCATGCATAACTTTTGGTGTTCCTCCTTGAGCATGCGATGAATGCTTCTCGCACAAATTTCCTTGTACCCAAGATTAATTATAAAAACATCATGAATAATGGAGCGAGAGACATAGGGAAAGTTTTCTCTACCTTGATCTAAAATCACAAACTGATCTTCCTTAAGGACAGGCTGCTGTAAATCACCTGTGATGGCGAAGGGCGGCCACTTTGTTCATCATCGTGGACATTCTCCCTCCTCTAAAAATGTCACTAAGCTGCTTTTTTTGCATTCAAAAACTGTATCACCAACCCAATCCACTAGCTGAGGCATCCTCAGTTATCTTAGAAATGTTAGTGAGTCAATAGAACAACAAAAACTGTCAAATGCAATGAAACTTAAGATGCAGTTAGCAGACTAATGCCCAAAATGACCTTGAGCAGGACACACTCCACTAACAATCTGGAAGGCATGTGCAAATGGGTATTACTTTTTAAGTGAGTCTCATATTTATTAAATGCTTACATAAATGTCATTTATTGCATTTCTAGTACAGAGTTCTTATATACAATATAGTATCCTTCTTGAGAATATAAATGGGTTGAAAATTATAGTTAGATAATGAAATTATAACTACGAGGTAATGACAATAATAGATAATGAAATTATATTACTCGAAAAAAAATTTAATACCATGTATTCTTTTTTGGGTGATCGAAGGCTGCATCATACCCACGGTCTGGAGGTTGTATACCTCTTTGCTAAACTAATGAAAATATGTCTAAAAGAGGTGAGAATGCTGAGAATACTTTGATTTAAACATTAGACTGTGTATATTTATAAAAGAGATCAACCATAACTGGTTTGAAACTTTCTGAACTATGAAGCTTTCAGATAGGATTTTATTATTTATTTGGTGAAGTTAGGCCCATTTGGGTATCTTTTTCACCTTACTACCGAAATATGCGATGGTGTTGCAGAACCTAGACACAAAAACACTACAGTAAAGGAAAAAAACAAAAAAAGAAAGAGTGGGTTGTACTGAAAACTCCTCAGCTGATGGAGGTATATGAGATAGTTTACGAGGTGTATGAGAATAAATTCACTGGTGATGATTCTATCGGTAACATGTTGCTAAAACCAAAAGAAAGTTGTGAATAGAGGTTAAACATCAAAGAAGTTGGCAAAAATATCACCAAGTGAATGTGTATGAAGCAAGAGAAGTTAGAATGAGGTGACAGTAGGTGTAAGGAAGTAAGCGATTCATATTTCTTAGCTTTGTTACGACAAAGTGACATTTTTAAGACATATCTGTGGAGGAATATTTGTAAGTGCTATCGTGATAATTTTAGTTACTTTAAGATAAGCTATAAAGTATTAATCACCCCATCTCCTGGCTAACATAGAGGTCTCCTAATTTGGGTATATTTAGGTTTAGGTCTTATCGAACATTCTTATATCGATCTTTAGGTGATTATCGAACATAATGATGTAAATCATGTAAGTATACCATTGCGTGTTATTTGTGTGGGAAGGTCGTTCACGATGAGCTTGTGTTCGTAAATTATTTCTACCGTTTGACTCACTTAAAACTACGTGACGCAACGCGGGGTGGAAATTATATTGGTTATTTATAAGGTTGGTTTTGCATCTTTTACATGTAAGCTACAAGTAATTATTATTGATATAAACGGTGCAATGAAACATGTCATACACGTATGATAAACCTATAGTAATTTGTTGAATTTGTGGTTTGTCTCACTTTTCGTTATATTAATATTGACTGTTCACAATTTTGGTGTCATATCTTAGGATTCGAGCAATTATCAGTTTCACGATCCTTAACTCTGCGTCCTCCACTTTAAAATGTGCGTTTACGTTCATTTACACACACGGCGACCATTTGTGCACGCAATCTCCGACCCTTCTTTCTGCGGCTGTTCTTCCCGTTCTTTATTTTGAGTGAAATTACGGTTTTACAACCCCTTGTGTAACAGCCTCAATGGTGCTCTCGACGAAGAGGGGCAGTCTCGAATTGTGGAGTTGAGGTGAAGTCAAAGAATGCCAGAAGTCGATCGGGCCTAAGAAAACGATGAGATCGGAGGAACGGCTAATTAAGTAAGTTTCCATTTCCATTGAATTATTTGGTTCCAGCTCAAAAGGTAGTTCAAGAAATACAAAATTTTAGTTTAGCCTTCTTCGAAAGAAGAAAGCAAAGGCGGTCTTCGGAATGTCGGCAAGATGTTACGCAGCTCATTCTTCCGTATACCGGCACGCCTCGTCTTTCGTGGTGTTATTTACCGCGCGTTTCGCTATTTCGCGGTTAAAGATCACGAAATACCATTTGCTGTTTTCGATAGTTACACTGGAAAAGATTGATTGCGGTATACCATCACAGAATACCTACTTGTATGCTCATTCAGACAAACGTAGGAACATCATTGGATGCCAATAAATGGGCGAGTAAAACAAATGGGGACATTCATAAATAGAAAAAAATATGACTATACAGTGGAACAGTGAAATATCTGCTAGAGAACATCTTTCAAAATTGTTTTTACGGGAAAATTCATGAACTCTAATTATACAATTGCGTTAGTCGTACCCCTGTATAACTATAAAAGTTTTCAAATTCCGTTTCTTTAATCATGTACCTCGCATTTTGAATGGAAACTACATTTTGCTAAATGTAAATGTAGGAGCCAATTTTAGCACTGAGAATATTCCCCATCGGTCTCTTCTGAGGGAAGAACTTTAGATAAAAAGTCGCTTGACGGTGTCCATTGTAAGCAAATTCACGTTACAGAACATCAAATTAACCAGAGTTGCAATGAAGTGTTTTGTTGGATTTGGAGCATAGTCTTGGAAATATCGTACATTTTGATGGCTTCCAACCTTTTCTGTTAACCCTTAAAGGCGCAAGAGACCGCGGTAGTTATTTATCCCTTGAAAGTTTGCACAATGCAAATGTTACGCTCAATTATCCAGAAAATGAATTTTATTTTGCAATTTATTTTTGTTAATGGCTAATTTTTACATAAAAAATTTCGGAATTTCGGCCTTTTCTTATCTAAGTTTAAAGCTTTTAGAATAACGTTAAAATATTTATTTTTTTAAATCCGAGAATTAATTATACGTATTTTTTATATTTCGCAGTTTTCTGAAAGGAATAATAATTTTATGTTGAAAATAAAGCATATAAAATTTACAACGCCGTGTCACGAATGTTAGTCTAAATTTCAGGGGCTCTTGCTCCGGAACTTCCTGTAACCTACTGATTTTACAGTGATTATTGGAAATTAAGTTATTAGGTAATATTTTTCATGAATGCGATTTTGGGTTTATTTATTGCTATAGGTGAAAACAGAGGAATTTTTGGAAATTCTGGAGGTATGCAACCCGTTGAGCATTACACAAATTTTTATGCATAAAAATTTTTTTTAACAAAGATAGGTGAAGAAACGTAATTAATATTGCTCCATAACAACAACACATGAAAATAGAAATAATTAACCCAAAGGATTTCCTCAGCAGGGGAGGGGGGGTGGGAAGTA